>JACGTP010000064.1:193689-240670 GCA_023678845.1 Mischocyttarus mexicanus | reverse complement strand
ATAAAAAGGCCAACAAACAAAATAAGCTTCGGCAAATATGTTGTTCCCTTTACCCCACCACCCCACATCCCCTACCCCTTTCTATCTCTCTCTCTCTCTCTCTTTCGGTTTTTTTCATAACGAATGGATGAAAATTACGGTTTGGTCGGTTGAAAAGTTAAAAAAGGAAGAGAGAGTATAGAGTTGGGGTTGAGGGATGATTCGTTGCACGTCGAAATAACGTTCCATCGTTCCTGCGATGAGCTTAACGTTTGAAAAAAACAGGAATGAATTCTTATCCACTACCAAGGGTCCATTCGTTTGGTGCACCTAGTATTAACTATTATTATACAGTGTATCAGTAATTAATCTTTATCTGTAAAAATTTTGAAAGATATTATTATTATTATTATTATTATTGTTGTTATTATTGGTGGTTGATCGATGGTACGAAGTTCAAATTCTTGTCTTAAATCGTTAATTTGGTTTATTGAAATATGTTTTCTCACAATGATGCATCCTTATTGAAAATTACGGTTCGTCTGAAAAAGTTTGCTGTAGTCATGAGAGGGGGTTAAAATAAAATATGGGGAAGACATAAATATATAAATAATAATATGAAAAAAAAAAAAAAACAAATGCAACACAGGTGACAGATTCGAAGGAGCTCCAGGTGCCATTCAGTACAGCGGCGTCCCTCGGTTACGGTCTCCATCATATGCTACACCTGCCGCCACAATTTTTACATCCTCTGGACCATCGGTTACCATTCGGGGGGTTCAGGCCCCTTGGTCCGTCTGCATTCGCGCCACCGAGCAAGTGCCTCAAGGTCGAGACGGGTAACGGTTCGGTAGCCGGCTCGGGCCTACCAAGCATCGGGTCCCTTTCGAGCATGTCGAACATGTTCTCGCCTAGTTCCTTGCCCCCCTCCGCCGGTGGAGGTGCAGTGGTATCAGTTTCGGGCCCAGGAAGCACTGCAACCGCCGGTTCGGGGTCTGCCGGTAACAACGTCGTCGTTGGTTCCGGTACTGTTGGTTCTGGTTCTGGTAGTTCTGGTGGTGCTGTTGGTGCTGTTGGTGCTGGTGGTACAGCCAGTGGTGCCGTTTCATCAGTGTTGTCATCTGGACCGGATGTTACGCCACACAGCCCGGCTGGTTCCGCAAGCCGTTCACCGACCGGCACCGGGACCGGCTCGGCGCCGAATCGAGGCCCAACCCCCGAGGAGGAGGACCGAGACGCAAACGCCACACCCGGATCCGAGAACACCGAGCGCTCTACCCCCGAGGAGGGACGACCTTACAGACGTGAGTCTTCTATCTACCTCTATCTATCTACCCCCCACCTCACCTCACAACCTTTTTATCTTTATCTATCTATTCTTTGTTCTTTCCACCACCACAACCAATTCCACCTATCGACTTTTCTTCTCCTTCCCGGAAGAGTTTCGGAAGTTATTGGTCGAATAATACTTACTCAAGTAAATGGGTTGTACTCTTATCTAAAATAACGTACAATAATCTGATCTTTTTACTAGATATTATCTTCGTATTCTATACGGTTAATTTTAGGAATATTCATACCATTGTAAATTTGTTATAATTGATATTTGCTTTGTGACTTTATCCGTAAACTCTTCCTCCTGTTCTATCATTTCGTTTCACTATGGGTAAATCTCTTCGTTAAATGAAATATTTCGTTTATAATTAATGTCGATGAAACAGTTGTTCATTATATTGATAATTATCGAAAGAAAGATTTTACCCGTATAGTTTATCTTCCCTTTTAATCATTAATATTCTTAGAAATAATGATCGATTTTGACAATATCGATCATTGTTTCTAGGAACGCATGCCGTAGTAAATTGTACTGAATAAATCATAATATTCGTATGAGCTTCGTTAATACGTTTTAATGCATTAGATATATTTACCAAAACTCGTACAGTGTTTGACGAACCGGTCTTTTCAAAATTCATATCGAAATATCTTTGGAAAACCTTCGTGCATGCACGAACCCACGCACAGATAGGATGAAAGTTGATGTTATTAGAAAATCTGTATGGAATATAACGAAAATGAAAGATATATATATATATCTCGTACGGTTTAAATTTAATCACTGTTGACCGAAAAGTTAGAGATTATTCGAGGTTCCAGTTTATACGAACGAGAAGGATCATATATTTTTGGGATGATACTATGTAGGAAGTATCAACGGGGTTCTCTCGTGTCAACAAACAGTTGAACTGAAAAGGAGGAAATAGAAGAGAAGAAGGAATAAGGGAAAGATAAATCGAGATTTGTGTGCTTAATCTACCTAAAACCGTTTATTTGACTCTCGGCCCTGGCCGACGTAACAGCTGCTTCACCAAATGAGCAACTGGCCCATCGGCAAAGCCTTCCTCGTTTTCCGTTTTCGCGAGTTTGTTTATTTTTCCAGGGTATGTCTTAATTACCGAAAGATAGAGCCATTCATTTTTCTCGGGTACCTTCCCGTCCACTTTTTCTATCTCTCTCTTTTACACACACACACACACATACACACACGCGTACATAGAGACTATGTTTCTGTTTCTGTTTTGAATGTGTTCATCGAGGTATGGATCACCCTACCAGAATTTCTATCTCCCACGTACTCATTACTTTTAGAATTGTCCTTTTACCTTTTGGAAATTCGCTTTGTAAATTTTCTCCCCGAGTGAGAAAGAGTGTGTGTGTGTGTGTGTGTGAAAGAAAAAAAGGTTTCACTCTTCTGCTAATTTTCGTTTGATTACGCGAAGAAAAAGTGAGAAGTGCGAACCAGAAGGTGGGAAGGATAGCAAAAGTGTGTGTAAAAGAGAGAGAGAGAAGGATTGAGAGAGAATGAGAGAAAAAGGGGAGATCGGAGCGTGATGGATAACAATGTCCTTTGACCATTGCAAACTGTTTCGTGGCCGTGTGACGTTACCAGCGTCGCTAATTAGTCGATACTCACTTTGTGGGTAGGCCCCTGCTGTTCCAAACGTTACGATTCGTCAAGAGAAAGGAAGGAAAATAGGAAGGAAACTGCTGTTAACGTTAATTTTCTACCATCTATAAGTTACTTCACATACACATATATACATACACACATACTTCAAACTTTAACTTTCAAAACACATACGTCAACGTATAATTCAATTAATTTAAAAAAAAAAAATAAAATATAGTTTACATCCACGCGAAAAACAGCGAGAACTTATCCAGAAGACTAGTTCCCGATAATAATGAACAATATCATAGTCGTTCGTAGCGAATAATAATAAGGATTTAAAAATTAATTCGATTTAATTATATGACTCGTTTATAAGGGGAATAAGAGATGGAGTACCAGGTTGAGGAGGATGAATGGGGTGATGGGAGGGGAGGATGTTCGGGAGTTACTGGGCAAGCTCGAATCAACGATGCAAGCGACTGGAAAATTTGCGGGAAATCGCGGAATGTCTAGCAAATAATTCGATCTCTCGCGTGTCAATGCGAACCTCGCGCGGTACCCCGGCGCGAGTATTTCGAGCCCAGCGATGCGCCATTTCGATTAAACACTCTCTCTTTCTCTCTCAGAGAGCACCATGCCATTTTTCGAGAGTTGTTCTCTCGTTCATTCGTTCATTCGTTCGTTCATACGTTTCTACGTTCGTTTGCTGTTTCTCTCTCACATACTCACACACACACGCGTACACATGCATACACACGCATACAGAACCAATACTTCCAGATTGTCATGGATACCTATGTGCAAATAATCATTTGCGACTGAACTCGTAGCATTTACACTGCGTTTATTTGGATCTAATGATACGGAAAAAATGATATGAAACTAATATTGGCCGATGATCTGATGTCTGCAAGCGCACACACACACACATATATGTATATATGTATATATGTACGGTCATACCGATCGTGCTTCTGTCACGTTCATAGATGTTCTCTACCAACGAGAACGATCATTATTGAGCTCCCGATAAATAAATTATTCCCGACGGTGTTTCATCGTTGGCCGATTAAACGAGTACCATTTCTCTCCTCTTCCTCCTACCAGTGTCATTCGTTCGTTCGTTCGTTCAGTTCGATTGGCTTTCGTTACAATTCTCATTCACAAGTATATTCATCCTCGAGTTTTATTTCCATGTAAAATTACATACATACATATACATAAGACCTTATCTTATTTTATTTGGAATTGAACAAACCAAATGACCACTTTTTGCGTTGCTCTATAAACGAAGTGATTTTCTTTTAAACTTTTTAATATTATAACATTTTAATTACAAAAAGTAACAACGAATAAATTATATTCTTAAATCGTCAATTCCTTTTAAACTCTTTTCTATTCGTTAGGATGTTAATAGATTTCGTTCATCAATTTATTGTACTTTTCTAATCAATTCAGCAAATGGCTATTTTTCTCTTGCTTCTTCTATCGTACGTTTCGATTACTACTTAACTTCTTAAGTGTGGTAAAATTCCAAATAAATATACATACATATAAGTTTACCATAAAACTCTCGTATTTCTTTTGAAAGTATTTGAAATCTTTTCACGGACATCAGAAGGAAAGTATCCTTTTATTTCTTTTTCCTCTCTTTTACTTTCGGTTACAAAAAAAAAAAAACATTCTTACAAGAATCCAGTTGCCAGTATTCCCCTCTCACTTCTTCCCTTCCTCTCTTCTTCCCTTTTTCCCCCCTCTCTTTCCCTTCAACAAAATTTAAAACCCGCTAACGACCTTAATGTAATGTGCATCGTAAAAACCGTGTAACTTTATAGCGTAATATCGTATCACGGTGGTGGCCTCGATCGATGCGTATCTTTGGACGAGATCGACGTTGACGAGGGAGTGAATGGGTGAAAATTTCAAAGGGTATGAGAGAGAGAGAGAGAGACAGAAATAACACGAGAAACAGTGAAAGAGTAAGAGAGAGAGAGATAGAGACACACAGAAAGAGAGAGAAGGGGTTAGGGGAAATGCAGATATTTGTCAGGAAATTGATAACTCGAATAAACTCGTTGCAAAACATTCAAACAGGCTGCCAAATCGTAGCGGAGGGTAGGTGGTGTACCTTCCACCCTCTTTCTACCCTCTCTACCCTTCCCCACCCCTCTCTCCTCACTCCCTCTCTTTCTATCGGGGAACCGAAACTCTCCGTTCGACAGGACAAGGTGCACGTGCGAATGAATTCGGGTTTATACACTCAACCACGTAAACACACGTATCCACACACACTCACACACACGTATATCATATATACTATCAGTTAGACTATATATATATAAAACATATATATATATACGTATGTACAGATTTAAATACGCACGTTTTCCCACATCGAGGATCGAACGATATGCGAGTTTTACTTGTCGACCGATCAGATGCCCGCCGAACTGATTATAAATCGAGTTTGAGGACTCGCTTTTTCATTATTCGCGACACCCTCCACCCCCCTTCTCTCTCCTCTTTTCCCTCTCTTTCCTCTTTCGTTCATTTTAACATTGCTTTTCACCCGATTATATTACGCACTGTAGTCGGTAAAACGCGTGAAACGTGTTTTCGTGGCTGTTTATTCGAGTATCGTCGTTGTCCTACTCGAGTGGTTCATAGGGTTGGGAAAGTAGAGGGTGAGTTTGAAAAAAGGGACAAAAATAACGAAGAAATACCATTTTCCTGTTTTAGTTCTTTCTTTTTTTTTCTCCTCTCTCTCCCTAGAATTTTAATTCGTACTATTACTGTAATTGTTTTATTTTAAAATGTTCTTCCCCTATCGTGTCAGAGTTGTAATGATTATTCAGTTATGTCAGTCAGTTATCCGAACTTCCATTAACGTCCATTAAAACGTGAATAGAAAATTTGTAAATTTCTTTTTTCTTTTTTTTAATATTATATATTTTGTTTACGAATGCAAAAAATTGATGCATTATGTTTCGATAGTAATGAGGTGTGTGTGTGTATGTGTGTGTGTGTAGAAAGGACATTGCGAAAAATCGTGGTGCAACGCGTTAAGCGGCTTAGGATATGCATTTTAGTGATGATAGGGGGATGGGAGGATACATTTGTATAATTTTTATGAATAATATGCATTTTTTTTCAATGTTATTTTTATTTCTCCTTGTTTCTCGTAATTTGGTTACAAACCATAGTCGTTGTAAGTTGGTCGTACAAATTACAGTGACTTCTAAAGAATTTTTCTTTCTTCTTCCTTCCTTTACTTCCATTTCTTTGAATTTTGTATTTTTAAGAGTAACATATTTTATTTTATTATCTCTCCTTGTAAATTTAGTTTTAACTGTAGTTTGTAGTTGATCGTACTTTAGATGATTGAAACTACTCAAGAATTTTGGTTAAGTTTCTTCTTTTTTTCCCTTTCATTTTTTCATAATATTAAAATTTTTCCGTAGGAAATTTTAGTGACGTTGCGGTTGGTGTTTGTTGATGTTGATGTTGGGATGGTTGCTGTTGCTTTTCGCGCGATTCACGTAAACGCGACGTCACGTTCGACGCAAAACCCCCGACGTACGCTGATATTTATACAATTTCTCATTGGCAAGGTGGAACATCAATTTAATAGCGCGACGTACGCCGTGCTTCGTTAACGATCAACGTTATTGGCCAATACTCTCGTTCGTTCGTTCGTTCGTTGGTTCGTTCGTTCGTTGGTTCGTTCGTTCGTTCGTTCGTTCGTTCGTTGGTTCGTTGGTTGGTTGGGTGCTCGTATGAAACGCATTCTCATTAAAGAATGATTGACATAACTGGCGTTTATCGAGTTTTATGCGAGACGCATTAGACCGCGTATACTACCAACGACTAATTTTCAATTCATTTTATCGCAAGATTCTTTCTTATATATATTTTTTATTCTTTTTTTCATCTCCTAATATTATCCTACTCTTCTAAAAAAATATCTTCAAAATCTTCACTCCGTCATTCCTTATTTTATCATCCTATTATAAATATATTTTCAGTTCTTGCTTAAACATAGAGAAATACTTGATTAGAACGATATTTTTCTATTATTTAATATAACGTTTATTATTTTTTGAAGACTTAATTTTCAGATCCAATATAACATTTTTTGACAAATCGTTTTATCCTACGAGATATATCAGACATTCCTGAAATTTCCTACTAGTAGGACAGAAGAGGGTAGATGAACGAGGGGAGGGGGGAGGGTTAAATTCGCGTCGATCGGATGAAAATCTTCGTTCAGCATCGGCGTAAATACGTAAAAACGATGCCATTCGTTCGGTCAGCTCGAAATCACGGCACTTCCGGTTTACGCCTGTCGTTTCGTGGTCGGTCATGCGTCCCCCATTTTCCCTCTTCTACAACTAAAAAGGGTGCAACGAGAAACAGAGAGAAAGGGACAGAACCGGTGGTATTGTAAGAGGGGAGGAGGAGGAGGAAGAGGAAGAGGAAGAGGAAGAGGAAATGCTCACTCCACTCTTAACCTCTGTCGTCGTATCCCTCGTTCGTTTTCCCCTTCGACCTCCACCCTCAACCCTACCCACTCCCTTTACCCTTTTATTCATCCCTCTTTCTCTCCCCTGTATTATATCGTCCTGGCGTATTTACGCGCACGTAAAAAAAAAAAAGAAAAAAAAAGGTATAACCCGAAAGATAACGGCGATTCTAACGCGCATTCGCTGCTTCGTTTTGTCCAAAGTGGAGGAGGGATGGGGGCTTGCGAACTCACATTACTACTTTTTTTCTTTTTTGGCACTTATTTCTTTTCTTTTTCCATTTTTGTTTTATTTTTTTTGGTAGAAGAGAACGTTCAGGGTGGACGAAGCACGTACGTTCTTGTAACTTTTCTTTTTTTCTATCTTCCTCTGTGTCACATTCGTCAATATTTTGACCAACGAATTAGTTCTTCTTCCAAATATTCATTTAAGATTAATCAAAGATTCATTTTTGAGAATAAGTTTGATATCCTGCAACTGTAACTGCGAAAATAAATAAAAATTGTTTAATGTTTGAATAACAAAATCACCGTACATTTAAAATATAATCTTCAAAAAATGCATCAAAAAAAAGAAAAGAATTCAGTAGTTCAACAGCTCGTTGTTTTCTCATCTTAGGAATCCTAATGATCATCTCACGCATCTATCGTAAAATAGAGAAATCATTCTAAAAAGAGGTAAAACGTTATCTGACAACGACAACCCAAACCCAGACCTAAACCCAACCCCAGCTGTGTAACCTCAGCACCCCTTTCATCCTCGAAACGATTTTCCATGAGCAAAACGAGTAATAGGAGTTGGTGGTAGAAAAAGGGAAGGGAAGGGGGTAGGGTTGAAGTGGAAGAGAATGGCGTAAGGGGTTGTCGTTGGTCGTAGGGTGGTAGTGGGGGCTGAGGGGGTTGTGGGGGAAAATTTGATTACTAAATAATTCGTACGACGTGATAGTAAATCGCGAGCTCGCGATTCGTTTTAAGAATACAAATGAGCTTTGGACACGTCTCTTCTACTCTTTACGTTTGTTGGTAGTAGTAGTAGTAATAATAATAATAATAGTAATAGTAGTAGTAGTAGTAGTAGTAGTAGTAGTAGTAGTAACATACGGAAAACGAGTAGACTTTTATTTGAGAGAGACAGAGAGAGAGAGAGAGAGAGGGAGAGAAAGAAAATGTGTAGAAACATGGAAGAATTTTTGCCGACGCACGTACTCGACATATCCTAACGACAATACTACGATTTTTTTAAAATGATTTTTTTATGTTATTAATGAATGGTCTCGTAAACAATACTTTATTCTTTTAAGAAAACAATATACGAGTTTTGTATAATACAATTTTTAAAAAATCTTTGTATTTGTTATCTGTGTTGAATCGAATCGAATTGATTTCGATGAAATTCGATAAAAAGTAAAGAACATACTTTTTAGTATATTTTAATAATATTAGATTTAGGAAAACAAGAAATACAATAATCTTTACGTTTGTTTCAAGTTTTATCAAAAAGGAGATACCACCTGTCTCATTTTTTTGGGTACACGTTTGTAACAAAATATTTTACTTTTGGGTACGAATTTTTATTACTGTCGGATAGTCAACTTTAAAAACATGTAAGATTTTATATGAAAGAATTAATAAATAATGGATAATAATATTATTTAATTAATTAATTTAATTATCAATTTATTAATAATAATTTATTCATTCAAGAATGAACGTTTTGTTAATTGTTCTTCCTTTCGATAACGTATCAGAAATTTATATGTGGAATTTGTGGTATGCAAATAAATCCACGATGTATTAATATTTCACAATTTACCTAAAGTGTTAATAACAACAACAACAACAACAATAATAATAATAATAATACATATTAAATATTGATTATCTTGATTTCTTACAATTATTTGTGCATCCTAACGGTCTACGGTTTTCCGTTTGTTCGATTTTGTTATTACACCATTGTTATTTTCGTTTAGTTTCGTTTCGTTTAGAGATTATATCGAGACTACTCCACCCTATCAGTATAACTCGTTATCATGGATTTTCGTGAAGTCGAGTAACGCGAGACCCATACCTACACCTATGGACAAATAATAACGAAGACCCCTCCCATTTACACAACACAACCATGAAATGAAATATATAGATTATCGAATTTTACCATTGATTCCAGGTAAAAAAAATAATCGTCGTTAGCCAGTAACTCTTCACCTCTCTCCCCCCTACTCTTCCCCTCTTATCTGTTTGTCTTCATACGTTAACACGATTTTTCTTATTTTTACTATTTCATCTCATTTTTCACGGGGAAAAATTATCTTCATATCTTTTTATTTCCTATTTCGTTTCTTTTGTTCCATTCTAACGAATAAAACCGATAAACTGTATATGTGAGTGTGTATGTATGTGTGTGTGTGTGTATCATTTACTTTCTTTCCAATCTTTTGCGAGATCGGAACATCACCGATCAGATTTATTTGCTGAAAAACTGCCCAAAACTGATATCCGCCTATCTCACGGTTATTCAATTATTTTCTTTATTTTTATTTTTATTTTTACTTTTTTTTTTAAAGCAAACGTACGTGTCAACGTTGTTTTTTAGAACGAGACAAATAAAAGGGTTTATCGTTCCAAGTTGAATTGAAAAGTTCGAAGGGAAAGAAAAGATACAGAAAGGAATAAAAATTAATATTTAAAAAGAACAAAAAATATGGAGAAATTTCGTGATAAGATTTTTTATCCAGGCAGGGTATTTGAAATATTTTTCTGCGTTAGATTAAACGTAGTTGTATCGATGATAGCAATCGATTACGATGACTAATGATGATGATGATGAAGATAACTGATCGGACGTATAAACTTTGAAAGAATAAACTTTTGTTTTCTCAAAAACAACCTTTATCTTACGAATAAAATAATTTTCATCTAAATCAACTCTCTCCTCTTTTCTACTGATTTAGAATATTTTTTAATTGAACCCATGGATCCAAAGAGTCAAATTAAAAAAAATTAATATTTCTTGTTTCTCGATAGGTTCATGTCATACACGTGTACACCCAATTGATAATTTTAAATAAAAATTAAGATTGTTTATACATGGAATATATTTAAAAAATAAATTTCTTCCCGAACGTATCTAATCCTTCCTTCTATACTCTTTTTCCCTATTGGTTTCGAGTGTTTCACGTAACATATTTTCTAGGAACCTATTTACCCGGTGTTTTACCTCTGCACATTTCCATATTTTTCTATTTGCAGGTATAGAAAAAACCAAAAAAAAAGAAACACGTAGGAGAATGGGAAGGCGTTAAGGTACACACATATGAAACGCGATACTTTTAAGAGGAGTGGAGAGGGGAGGGGGGAGGAGGAAATTTTTTTCCACACGGTTTTGCTTTATTGTTCCACCAGAGTGATTGGTAATTGGTTGTACACGAAAAAGGGATGAGAATGAGAGAAAGAGATGATGGTAGTGTGAGTCAAAAACTACGAAACATGTTTTATATATGTTTCTTCTCGCTCATTCTATCTTTAGTATCAATCTATTTCCATCTCACTCTCTCTTTATGGGTTTTTTTTATTATTATTTGTTTTTTTTTTTGGTCGAGTACAAACGAACGAGTCGAACGAACCGAAACCATGACGCGATCCATGGAAACCTTGTTGTTACCCATAAGGTACAACCCCCTTCAAACTGGTCCTCTAACCATTCTTTATACACACATACACACATACACACTAACACATTAACACATGTGCATATGCATCACTTTGTTTTTTTTTTTTCGTTGTTTCTCGTCGGTTGAAAAAATGCAATTAAAAATTTGACTGCTAATATGGGTCAGAGACTCATCGTTCCGGACTCTTCCACCCTTTGGTATCCCTTCGCGTATGCACCCCCTCAGCCCTTGGTTCGACCACTCGAAAGAGCCCTCGTCCGTGAAACTGGCCACTCCGCCGTGATTTTCGAGTGTCCCAGGAAAATAATCGAAACTTTTTCAAATCCATCTAACCCCTGATGCGAATTTTTCACCATTTTTTACCCCCACAACCTCCTCCACCTTCTTTCGTTGGAACAATCTTTAGGAATTTTCTCTCCCTCTTCTTTCTTCTCACTTCTTTTGTGATTTTTAGTCAATGGAATAATAGAAAAGAGATGTTTGAACATATTAATCAATGTAACACAAATTTTCTTCTGCCTTATATGTGAATATTAATAATAATAATAATTATTATTATAATAATAATAATTTAATAATGAGAAAATAATAATTCATCAAACTGCAACACTAAATTAGATATAATAATCCAAATTAAACGAAATGTAACACATGCCATTTACCTTCCCCCTTTTCCAAATCAATGAATAATTCATTTTCAATAATAATTAAATAATATTATAAATCTTAAAATCGTTAATTTAATGTTAATTTCTATTAAAAAAAGAAAGATTTTACTTTTATATAAATCAAGAAAATATTCTTTCGAACCTTTCGGTACGAACACCGAAATCCTATACGCAATCCTATACAAGTGTTACTTATATAATAGAATTTTAATAAGAAATGATATAATATTTCGCCGAAAGATAACTTCGAAATAAGTTGTATAAAAAATCGTGAAATTAATTAAAAAAAAAAGAAATGAACGTAAAAATGGGCGTGAGTGTTCCTTGCTTTAGGTAAGAGTCGTTTTAGTCGATAATACAAGGGAAAACCGCTGGAATTATCGAACGTAGTAGCTGAGAGGTTCTGAGAGGAGAAATAGTGAGGGGGTGAAGAAACGACGACGAGGAAAAGAAAGAAGAAGAAGAAGAAGAGGAGGAGGAGGAGGATAGACGGTGGTAAAAGAGACGCAGAGAAGAAGGGTTAGGTGGAGAAGAAGAAGAAGGGGGAAGGGGGTATCCATACGTGGAGCAAATGCAGCTGCAGCTTGCAGAATACACTATTGCGAAAAGGAGAACGTAGAACGTAGAACGTGCTGTTGGATGATGGGATGAGGATGAGAAGGAGGAGAAGGAAGAGGAGGAGGTGAAGGAGGAGTGGGAGAAGAAGAAGAAGAGGGTAAACGGGGTGGGAGGGAGGTAATAGCGGTGGCACAGCATTGGTGGTACCAAACCAAGCAGTGAAATAACCCACAACCAAGTGGTCTCCTCCTTCTTGGTGCAATCAACTAGGCGGAGCTCTTCGTGCTTACTCATTCTCTCTCTCTCTCTCTTTCTCTCTCTATTTTTCTCTCTTTTTCTCTCTTTAAACATAAATACGTAATATATACGCATGATTCTCTCGAATGGTATTGGAGTTATCTCAGAAAGAAATTTCTTTGTACATGCATACATTTTTGAGGTTTTCTGGTATCGTTTAGTCAAACATATGTGTGTGTTTTTATAAATAAATAAAATTAAACGTTTATATCGATTATAAGCACCATGATTGGTACTTCCCAAAGTGTAAAAAAGTGTCGCATAATACTGATTTTTCTTTCCTACAATGATATTTTACTAGCCTACAAAATAACGTTGTTTGTAACGTAATTTGTTCACCAATCCTCATTTAGAGATCATTTCTAAGAAAATATATATAATAATTCGATAAAAAATATAACAGTGTTCTAATATTTTGTATTTGTTTTAAATACCAGGTTAAAAATGAACTAGGTTTTTGTTAAAAAAGAAACCAGCTTAATTATTTTTCTTGTTAGTGTTCTGATGTTAAAAATTCTTATTCCGTTCTGATAGATCTCTCGTAGGAAAACTCATACGTTTTACTCTCTGTCTCTCCCTTTTTTTTTTTTATATTATTTTTATTTTCTCTCGTTCGTTCGGGTCGTAAGACTCAATGACGACGACGACGACGACAACGACGACGACGTTTTCTCGTTTGCCAGGAGAAAACACTTCTGTGAAAAGTGGAAAACACGTTAGTGTATAAAAGGGTAAAACAAGAAGAAAGAAAAAAATAAAGGAAAAGTAGAGGATGTTTGATCTCCTCCTGCTCCTCCTTCACCTGCTCCTCCTATACGTTCTTCTTACAGACCTCCTATCTCTATCTTTATCTTCCCTATGGGGGTCTCGTTTAACGATCAGCATCGTTCGCGCCGGAGCTAGAAATAGAAGCTCCGCCTCCTAGACCAGTTGTACACTTCGAACCTAAGAGAAAGAGAGTGGCTGGGGGTAAGGTGGGGTAGGGAGAGACTAAGAAGGATAGATAGAGATAGATAGAAGAGAAAAAGAGAGAAAGAGAGAGAGAGAGAGAGATAGAGTTTGAGTCCTTTACGAGACGCAGAAGGGGGTAAAAGGAGGGTATTACGAGTTTCTCGACGAGTTTTCTGGGCGTGGTGAGGGAGGAGTTCTCCTCCTCTTCCTTCCTCCTTCTCTTTCTCTTTCTCTTCCTTCTCCTCCTCCTCTCCTATGCAACGTCGACTCGTTTATATCCTCTTTCGTTCCTCCGGAATCGGCTGCTGCAGCAACTTCGTCCGCAGCGTCGACATCACCCGATACGACACCCATTACTTTTTCTTTCTCTTACACGTTTACTCGAACACCATCATAGAGCACCATACTTATCGTTTTACCTTAGAAGTTCTCTCAGGAAGTAGGACATTTTTCTTTCCTATCTATGGTGTAAGACTACGGTCGTATTCTATGTTCTCCTTTTTAGTAAGAATAAAAAAGTATGCCATAAATAAAATGGGAATGAAATTCTAAAAATGGTATTTGCATGTTACTTGGCTGTTCAGTTTCATAACTACGATAACCCATACAATTTTACCTATTTTCCTATTTCTAACCTATTGGTTGTCTTTACTATACTCCTTAATCTTTGTTAGGGAAGGTACTTCTGGAAATTTGAACTAACGGTTAAAACGGGGTTGAACGCGTATAACGGATATTAAACGTGCAAGGCACGTCTCGAATTTTCTCTGAGACGCGTTAGCTCGCGTGCCTAATCTCGACGAGATGCATACGTGAGTGGAGAATACGGTGAGTAACGAGACAGAAGCAGAGAGAGAGAGAGAGGGAGAGAGAGAGAATGGTCATTCCGTTTTGTAGTTACAGGAGGAGAACGGCGTTGACATTTCGAACGCAGGACTCGTGACAGAAATTACTAAACGTAACCGCGACAGCTCCGCGTTCTGTTCTATGCGTTCTGTTAACGCATGTGTACACCCACACATTTATATATACGTCCCGACAGTAGAACAGAGAGAGAAAGAGAGACAGAGAGAGAGAGATGGGTGAGGGGGGAGAGATATTTCTATAGTAGATATACAAGGTTACATTCGTATCGGTAAATGGGTCCAGTTAGAAGCAGGCTGATGGTTGGAGGAAAGAGAGGGTTGTACTACCAGGTTGTTGTTGGTGGTAGTAGTGATGATGGTGGTGGTAGTGGTGTTAGGGGTGGTCGAGCAAAAGGACAACGTAGTTAGTTGAAACGAGGGGGTGGTGGACCTAGAGAACCGATGTGCTTCCCCTGGAGTTGAAAGTAGAGGTGGTGCGAAGGTAGGCGGATGGGTGGGTTGGCTGGTTGGTTGGTTGGTTGGGTAGGTTGGTGGGTTTAGATCGAACGGTGTGAGCCTCGCACGCATATTAATCTCTTCAACCGCACATCAGGCTGCTCCCAGGTTCCGCTTTTGCTGTTGCCGTTGGTGCTGGTGATGCTGCTGATGCTCTGGCCTTTCGGCAAATCTCGTTCGTTTCGTTCGTTTCGTTTGGGTACACTTCATCTCCCTGACCGATTCCCAACCCAACATGTTCAGTTTGCTGGTACTGGTGCTAGTGCTGGTTGGTGCTATTGGTGCTGGCCACCCAGCAAAACCATTCTCGGTGTCGTCGTCGTAGTTGATTGCTGCGTGCTACGCTAACCGATGTCTCTCTCTCTCTCTCTCTCTCTCCTTCTCTTTCTGTACGCACAACGCCTGCGGCAAATTGGCTAACTGCACGCCAACGGGGCCTACCTTTCTCCACCTCCTCCTCCTCCTCCTATTCCTTCATCCTCATCTACCTCTCTTCCAGCTCTTCGCTTTCGTAAGTGCGAACGTCCCACGTATACACATACATATGTGTGTATGTGTGTGTGTATGTTCTCCCCTTCGAGGCACGTAGTGTCTGCTCGATCGTGCGAAACGATCGAATATCCTCGACCCTGATCGTTCCTTCCTACTTCCGAAACTAATACTACGAGTGACGAGTTAAATGATATCGGTTAATGAGTATAAATGAACACACGAGTTATGGTTAGAAATAAACTTATCTTAGGATTAAGAAATCAAGAATATTCAATGATGTATCTTTTTTAACCGAACAGATAGACATTACTATTATTTGGTTTAACGCTAATATGTTTTTACTATTTAGTTTTCATTGAATTGTTTATTATTATATAGGAATTTTTATTTCTTAAATTATTTATACTTAGGAAACACATATTATGTGGTAGTATTAAAAGAAAATATTATAATAAAATATTACCATAGTTTGGTATTTATTCGAATTTACTTTTCTAAGTAGTATATTTAATTATGAATATTTTGTATACTTAATGTTGACAATTGAAGTTTATATATCCAGTGTAATAAAAATAAAATAAAAGAAAAGAGAGGGGAGTAAAAAAAAGGGATAATAAGAAAAGAAAAGAAAAGAATAGAGGATGAGCTAGAAAGGGTCGAAGAGTGAAACGAGGTGGTCTCGTTCAACGAGTTAGGGATCTAAAGAGAGACAGAAATCATGGTTGCGGTTTTGCGGCCGGCATTTCTGACCGCCTAACGCCAAAGTTCGAATTGAACTGTCACCATCAGCCTCCGGTTCTACCGGACGGTTTTCGACCGCGTACGATTTCGAATTTTAACCTTTTCCGTTGAGGGAAGAAGAAAACTGTTTTTTTGTTTTCTACAACTTCCCCTTCTAAACCGATCGGAAAATTTGTTTGGTTCTTTAAACTCTCTCTTGTCAATTCCTTAGAATATATTGACAAACTATAATAATTATTATTATTTAGATAATATGTTATAATTGATTATCATTGGATCCAAAATTATTTTTCCGAATGTTAAAGAGATTGTCCACAAAATTCGTATTGATTAATATTTTTAATATAATTTTTATGGCGTTGTATAAACGTTCCCATACGTTTTATAAGAAGACCTAGTTTTCCCTTTAAAGAAATATTCTGACTTTTCGAATATACCTAAAGGCCCTTTATTTATTCTTCGTGACGCGATGTGTTTTTATTTGAGATTCGTGTGTTTGTGAGTATCCTGCGTTGTGTGTGTGTGTGCATTCAGTAAGACACGAACATGCCTTTTCTTAAGAAACGGACACACGAAGGAGCTATTTATTCGAAAAGGGAGGGAGGCCCTACCATAAAAATACCACTGAGAACCGATACGTCGAGTATTATTAGAAGCTTGAAAGAAGATTGCTTGTGTCCTTTGGACAGCTACCGTTACTACGTGAAAAAGAGACGACCAGTAGTATAGCACCTCCCTTTTTTTTCTTCCTTTTTTTTTCTTCTTCCTGAAGGGATAGAGAACTTTAACCCACCCTTTCTATCCTCCTATATTCGCGAGTCTCTTTGACCTTCCATTTTTCTCTCTCACTTTTAGGGATAGGGTCGAAAAGTAGTAGTCTTACTAGACGATTTAGGGTGTTCAATCGTGAAACTTTTTCACAAATATATTCTCCCTCTTTGTTTTATTCTTTCCTTGTGTTCATTGTTGAGTTGTCATTCGAGGGACGTGAGCTCGTAATTGTCTTCATAAAAAAGTGCCCTAAGAAATATGTAACTCTTTTTATGTTCAACCTAATTTGAAATCATCGGTGTCATAAAAATATTTAAAGAGGTTTCTAATTTTTAAGAAATACGAATTACTCTTTTAAAAAAAATCATTCAATTTCTAAACCATAAGAAATATACAACCCCTTATATATTTCTTAATATGAAATAATTATAGGTCTAATATAAAAATATTATTAAAATAAAGAAAAATTGTAAAACAGACAAATTAGACTTTAGAAGATATTCAATAGTGTCCATACAAAATATCCAATACCTTTGTTTAATCATATTTATAAAAATAATAGAAAAATTAGAATAAAGGGTTTAAAAAGTAAGAAAGAAATAAGACTCTCATCTTTTGAATAGAACAACAACACTAGCAAGTTGGTTCTTAAACACAGAGACTGAGAAGAAGAAGAAGAAGAAGAAGAAGAGGATTTTGAAGAGTAGAAAGAACAGGAGGAAGAAAAGGAAGGATTGTGGGGGTAAGGGTAGGAGGAAGGGTCGTTTACACAAAAGAATACGAGGAAAGGAAGATGCGGATTATCACCGAAGGTTGCTCGTGTTAAGCCTACCCAAAAGTAAGATGTTCCACCTTTAGCCCTTTACTCGTGGCGCCTTCTTGGATATTTACAACTTCTTCTTCTTCTTCTTCTTCTTCTTCGTTGTTGTCGTCTTTCTCTCCCTCTTCCTTCTCTTCATCACTTCTTCTTTTCTTTTTCTTCTTCTTCTTTTTCTTCTCGTTGGCATCGAAAACAGCGCGAGTCGAGGAGTGAGAAATGGTCCTACCGACAATTAACTGAAATCACAGCAGGCGAAGGCGGTTTGTCACTGTCTAACCCTTTGACTACCGTCCCTACTATTACTACTGGCCCTACCGGCCCTACTGTTATCGTCATCGGTAGCTGTCGTTTTAGTTCCTACCAAAACCAAGGCTATAATTTGTTATAATCATCCCATTATATAACTTTTAACTATTCTTATCATTATTATCATACATTTATTTTATTCATTATTATAAACTTTTTTTTTTCTTTAGTTATTATTTCAGATAGATTTTTTTAATCACTTTGATAATAATCATAAGCGTGAACACAAATTTAAGACAACTTTTGTGCATTGAGTTATAAAATAAAACTGAAATATTAAGGGGGGAGCCTGATTTAGAGGCTTCAAAAAATAGACTTTTTCGAGGATTTTTTTGAGAAGGAAAGAAATATTCGATTGAAACGAAACTTTCAGGTTTTATTGTTCTATATTTCAACAGTCTTCTCAAATTTTTTCATTAAAATATATGTCATATTATGCCTGGTACAAGCATTTTGCCGAAGCGCATGATTCGTGCGGCGGGAAAGATGCAGGTTTCAATTTCCATCTGAAACGAAGGCCCATCAAAATTTTTTTTTTAGTATAGTATAGCTTCTAGTTAAACCAATGAAATTCAACAAAAAGTGAGAAATTCAACAATTTTTCGCTAATTAAAGAAAAATTAATTTTTTTGGAAAAAAAAATTCACTTTAGATTGTTTAAAAAATGGGTTAATCATAACTTTCTTAAGATTTCTTAGGTTTAACGAGAAGCGAATTTAATTCCGAATACAATAAATTTTGTCTCGTTTCGATAAGACGTTTATTTTTTCCCTATCTTTCCCGCCCGTTAGGAAAAATCGTAAAAAAAAAAACCGAGAAATCGCGCGTTAAAGTTAATCGGCCGCTCGTATACCTGTTCGACGCTTGCTCACAATTTCTTCTGTAACTCCGAAAATATTTTGATTTTTCTTCTGAAATTTTAGGGACACATTCTTGGATAGTTAGGGAAGACATTTATGCAAAAAAAAAAAAATCGATTTTTTGAAGCCTCTAAATCAGACTCCCCCCTTAAGTAATTGTAATAAACAAATTATTTAAGATAGAAAAATCGATTCAAAATTTATACCCAAATAATATATTTTGAAATAACCTATACGTATATCATACGTAAAATCTTTGAAGAACAAATTACGATAATGTTGTCACACTCTCTCCGCTATTTCCTCTTAGTGTTTATCAAAGTAATCGAATTAAACGAGGAAAAAAGTAAAACAGTGGTGGAGGGGAATAAATTTTACCTGATTGGTGGGTAGAAAAAGAAAAAGAGATAAAAAGGTTTTCGATAATGCGCGTGTGTTTCCTGAATTCTCTACGATCTTTTTCGTTAAATACGAGAAATTCAGTTTTGCTTAAGAGAGAGTGAAAAAAAAGAGACAGAATGTGTCTCTCTGTGTGTGTGTGCGTGTGAGAGAGAGAGAGAAAGATGGAACGAAAAAATGGCAACCATTGGTGTGTACCCTTTTACAAGCCTGGCGTTCTCTTTGACACGGTCCTACAACCGAGTTTAACGCGATTAAGTAATTAGGAGATTTTTAATCTTGTCCCACTCCAACTCCCCTCTAACCCCAACCTCTCTCCAGGTCCTCGTTTCGGTGCCGGTCACGAGCCGGCAAAAAAATAAATAAACTCTCGAAGCCGCGCCGCTCGGGAATTAAATCGCTGATGAAGAGCCGGGATACCCGATGCTCTTTTTCTCTCTCACTCTCTTTCTTTTTCTCTCTCACACTCTCTCTCTCTCTCTCTCTCTCTCTCTCTCTCTCTCTCTCTTGTCTAAATCGATAAATCGTCCTCGTCGAATCCTCACCAAGCTTCCAATCTTGTTCTCGTACTCTCTCTTTCTCTTTCTTCCAAATTTACCTTCTCTCTCTTTTATGCAATTAACAAATATTGAACGTTCGTCTAACTGAAACGTTAAGAACCTCTAAAAATACAAAAATAAATGGCGTGAAGGATCAAAGAGCGATGATGCAATAAAATTACACTGCAACATGGATCTATTTTAAATTATAAAATTTTGTGTCTTTCAAAAAGTTAATCAGAAACTCTAATAACCATAATAAAGTGTGATGTGTGGTTGTACGTGGACCGATATATGGGTTTGGAAAATGTTTGAAGTGAAATATTGAAAGAGAAAGATGATGATTGATGATTATGGTACTATATTATTATTTAAAATTGATATTTTATCACTATGATTATTCTCACATTTCCTTCTAAACCTCATACTTAACAACACGACTGTATTTATTTTCATTGTATGTCTGTCTTCGTGCGAATTATTACGTAAGTGACAAATAAACGTGGTTTTGGTGAAATGTGTCGTTGTATTGAACAGAAATCATTCGATTAATCGAAGTATATCAAAGTATTGAGAGAAACATAGAAAGAGAGAGTTAGAGAGAGAGAGAGAGAAAGAGAAAGAGAAAGCAACATTAATACCAAAAGAGTAGCCTAAGTGAATAATCCTAACCGTATCGTTTTGCTTGTAATCGAATGCGCGCACCTGCGTACGATTTTTCTTCTTTTTCTGATCGTACAACGATCGTTACGGTTATGTTTCTAATACTACTATTACTATTACTAGTTCTATTAGTATTTTCTTGTTTATGTGTGTGTATGTGTGTGTGTGAACTTCTTATGGGTATCTCATACCCTATAAGATATTCCTTTTATACGTTCCTTAACTTTTCCAGAGTAAAATACTCTTGGGAAAAGTTCAACATTTTTCATTAAACTTCATTAAATTTTCAAACTAGTAAATGATTATTATTATTTCTTTTTTCTTCATTAAAGATTAAATCAAAATTTGTGTTTCATAAAATAAAGAAAGTGAGAGAGGAAGAGAGTATGGTTTTGAACAAAATTTCACTTCGTTTTATTCCTTCGGTTTTCTCTTTTTCTTTTTGCTCTGAATTTTTATTTTTTCGTGGTCGCTCGTTTCTTCTGTTCCCACTTCGAACCCCTTTATTTCTTCTCTTTGTTTTTTTTTTAATCTTTTTTTTCTTTTGGTAAGTTCGTCCACCCTCGTGGTGCTCGTTTTTCTAGCATTTGACAATTATTCGGTAATTTATCAAAGCGTCTGCACACAATGGGTCAGCGCGAGTTTCTCGCAAGAGAAATCGCGAATGGTCTCTTCTTCTTCTTCTTCTTTTGCTTCTTTCTGCTTCTGGTTCGTAAAGTTTCTCATGCAAACGGTGTCCGTGAAATTTGGCACCGATAAAAAATTCAACCTTCTCATTGAGTATTTATTTTATTTTATCTTCTCTACCTTTCTGAAATTGACTAACAATAAAAATCATCCCAACGAGTGGTAAACGATTTTCACTGTGATCGACTGTACGTGACAAAAAGTTAACAATTAACATTTTAAAAAATAAAATAACAAAGATAAACGATTCTTGTGATATATATCAACGAGATGATATAATAATGGGTATGAAATTATTTGTTGAATGAAAAAATGTTGTTAAAAAAAGGGGTAAGAAAATTTTATGGACACCCGGTGCACCAGGTATTCGTGGTATGGAACGTGCTCCTTCGAACGTCTTTGCGAACGCGCATCGTGGCAAAGAGAAACGAATAAGCGTTTGTGGAGGGTTGGAAAGAGAAGGGAAAGAATCATCGAAAATAAGAGAGAAAGAGACAGAAAGAGAGAGAGAAAGAAAGAGAGAGAGAGAGAAAGATAAACCCATTGGAACAAAACTATCTCATTGTGTGTTAATACGTTCTGCCCAATGCCGAGTCAGATTTTTGCAGGCTGAAAACCAGCGTTAAGATCAGTCTCACTCTTTCTATTACACTCACACACACACACACACATATACACACACATATATATTTGTTGAAAATGGGTGAGTGCGTGCTTCTGCGTGCCACAGATACACTCTCCTTTTCTCTCTCTCATATGATCCCTTTTGCAAAGGATACGAATGCCAAACCTGCTTGGATTCACTCTCCTTTCCTTTTCCTCTCATTCTCTCTCTCTCTCTTTTTTCTATCTCACTCTTTCCTTCTGTATAGGGTCTTTACGAGAAGAAGACTTCGAGGGGTGGCTCCTACGTTCGAGGATCCTCTTAAATGCATCCCATCCTTCCCTTTTTCCCCCCCCCCCCCCCTACACCACCCACTCTTTCCTTCTTTTTTCTCGGATCGTTTGGTTTCGTCTACGAGGTGGAAACTCGCGACAAGTTTTCCACGCGAACTCGTGCGTGTGTTGCTTGCTTCTCCTTTTTCTCTTCTTCTTTTCAAACTTCCTCTTAACTCAGCTTTTTCTTTTTTTTTTTTTAAAAAAAATCACCACTTTTCTGTCTAATCGAAAGAACATTTATTTATTATACCGACGATATATTTTTCTTTTAATCCATTTTTTTTTTAAAAAACAAATATTCTTTTTTTTATATTTTATTATTTGTTTATTATTTCATTATGCGTTTCGTATTTTTTTTTCCTTTGTTGGTTTTGAAATAAACGAGTAAGGGTGGAATACGTAAATTAACGCCAACCGAAGGTATAATTCGTGATCGATATTCGTATTTACGTGATAGTATTGAGGATCGATTCTATATGGATAAATAAATAAATAAATAATGTTATGTAAAATAAAATAAAATAAAATAAAATAAAATAAAATTCGTAGGGTGAAATATGTAGATACGTTTATATATATATATATATATTTTTTCTACCGTGAGTCTACCGTAAATTTTGATGAAGCATAAAAAATGTTTCCACCTCCCTTCCCCCTACCCCAGTCCCTCCCACCCCTGTCCATGCAAAAGTAATAGGATATAAAAAGATTTGTCGCGTTATTCCTATTTTTCACCTCTACTTTTCGTCCTCCCCTTTACCTCTACACCCCTAACTCACTCACTCCAACCTTTTTTTTTTTGTATAATTCCGACGTATTTAAACGATGACATTATAACAATTACTTTGCGAGAAAATACAAATGGACGTTATTGGAATAATAAATAAATATATGCATGCGTAAATATATATATATGTTTCTTTGAACGTGTGTGTGTGTGTGTGTGTGTGTGTGTGTGTGTGTGGGTAAGCATACGATTTTATGGGATGTTAAAAATAATAATAACAATGATAATAATAATATAAAAAATAAAGTAGGGGATGGAAAAAAAAGAAGCGTAGGCAGAACAGAGAAAAATAGGAACACTGGGGTTGTGGGTGATGTGGGAGTGTAGGAAAGGGGAAGAGAGAGAGAGAGGGAGAGAGAGAGAGATAGAGATAGAGAAAAAAAGAGAAATGCGATACATATTTGCGTGTATATAAATTCGCATCGTTGCGAAAATTCACGGACGGACACCTTTATTTCATAGTGACAAATGCTTTTAATGGCTCGGATTATTCGACGACTTTGACGCATTCGTTCGATCGGATTATGGTATATATACTAACGTATTTATATATATATACGTATATGTATATATATAAAAATATATTAGGTGTCGAAATTAATTCGTAGCGTTTTTAGAGACGGACGAATAACAATTTGTTTTAAATGAAATTGACAAAAATTCTGCCAATCTCTTGCCATTACTTCTTCTCATCTTTCGAGCAAAAATCTGATTAACATTGAGATCGTGATGGTTTTTAAGTTAGGTTAGTCATTGTTCAAAGAATGGTATAAAAAACCATCAGACTAAAATAAACTGAATTACTTTTTTGACTAAACTCGTCATTCTTGCATTTTACATTAAAAAGCTACATTATTATTATTATTATTATTATATATTTTTTCTCTTTTTCTTTTCCTTTTCCTTCTTTCTGTTATCACTATTTTCAGGTTTAATATGTTTATGTACACTTTGTATATATTAATTGTATTGCTTTTGGTCATTAGGGAAACTTTGTCCCATGATCAGTAAATAAATTACATTACATTACATTACATAAAAAATTGGAAAGATAAAAGTAGATAAAAATTGTTAGAGAGATGGGAGATGATATGGGGATAGAAGATTCGTGGGTTAGGAACGTAGGTATCCTAAATTACGTGAAAATTTGAGAGGAGCAATTTTCAGCAGCTTAAACGCGAAGAAGAAGAAGAAGGAGAAGAAGAAGAAGAAAGAGGGGTTCTGCTACTCGGGCATCGTGTTCTCAGGTTTTGCGAAGTATGGGCCGAGGTGGAGTAAAGTGGGGGGGTTGGGGGCCACATATTGGAACATATCGTATCTTCTCACACCCCATGAATAATGCATCTCAGAGATATTTTCTCCCTCTTGTTCCTGTTTGTCTCTCTCCTACTTTCCTCTCATTCTCTCATTCTCTCATTCTCTCTTTCTCTCTTTTAAAATGGTCAGACTTACAGTGGGCCCGATGCTAGCGTTACAAAATCTCAACGTAATTAAAGCCTGCCATATATTTTACTTTAATCGTGAAGATCTGGTTGCTACCATTGGTTAGGAGGATTTATCACGAGTCCGACCAGTTTCACACCTCCTTCTTGTAACCCTTCTATCTATCTTTCTCTCTTTCTCTTTCTCTGTCTTTCTTTTTTTCTCGATGATACTCTTTTATCTCTTTATAATATCGTCTTAACATCCAACATAAATATTAACACGATTTAATCGATTATTATTGACTATATCTAGAATATTTATCTAGAATATTTATCTATCGATTTATCAACTACTTTGTTTTATGAATTTAACAATGATTTTGTGTTTGTCATTTTCGATTGAAGCTTTTCTCATTTGTTTTAACCAGAAGAACAAATTGTAACAATTATGTACACACGAAACTAACGTTTCAAAACAATCACTGATCCTAGGTTCTCATTTTAGGCACAAAAATAGGGATCATGTATACCACATGTTGTTTTAAAGCAAAATTAGTAACCTGATCTATACTTAATTGAGTTAGATCTCTTAACTATGTTGATATAGTAAACTATATTTCGAAGATAGAAAATAACTAAAGAATGAATTAATCATACAAATAATAAAAAAGAAATATATACACATTTTAAGTGAAAGTGAATCCTATCAAGACCTTACACAATGTTGTCGGCGTCCTTCGGGAAGGATTCCAGACACCTGCACTTTCGCCAACTCGTTTGGTATCCCTTTTCTTCTTATTCCTCGTTCCTATCCACGAATCGGTTACTCGGTCCTCCTGCTGCCGTGAAACTCGAAAGGGATCCGGTAGCCCTACCGAATCGTTGGCCCACCGGTCTCAATGTCACAGTCTTCGAGGATAAATCTTGGATTACCACCACTTCTCCCTTTTCTTTATTTCCCCTTCACCCTCACTCCACCCTCTCCCTCTCTCTCTCTCTCTTTCTCATTCTCTCATTGTACGTAGTAGCACCATCTCGGTATTTCGATCCTCTCTCTCTCTCTTTCTCTCTTTCTGTTTGTCTCCCTCATTTTCTGTCGTCCTTCTTGGTCCTGTTTCTTCCCTTCGTGGCTACACAGCGCTTAACAGCGTCTTACGTCCTGCGACAACTTAGGACTACTGTACTCCCGGCACGTTCTCGAGGCACGCGGATTTACAGCCTCCGAGATCGGTCCTGTATTTCAGTCTCTATCTCTCTCTCTCTCTGTCTCTCTCTTTCTTTCTTTTATTTTATTTCTTTCTCAGCTTCCTCGACAAAAATCTGTTCCCTCGCTAAGAGAGCCGTTTCGATCTTTTAAACCGCTTGCTTACTTTTGCGTTTTGCGAACTGACTCCGATCGAGTTCTATACATACATGTATATATATATATATATATTTTTCTTTTTTCCTTTAAAAATTCCATTCCATGTGTGTGGGTATATTAGTTTGGGGAAAAAGAAATCCATTACTTTACCATAAACTTCAAAACTTTATTCAACATGTTCCGAATCGTCCGATTTGGGTCAAATATGCACCGTTTTGTTTTATAATTTATTGCCATTTTAAAGTTAACTTCTATCTCATAATGCTTCTCTCATAGAAATCTTGGTTCCTATCGGAGAAAAAACTTGCAATCTTCACTCGATGCCAATTTCTTATCACTAAGAAAGTTTTGTAATAGAAGGAAAACATGGTAATCGTTTAGTGCCAGGCTTGAACTACATGGTTGATGCATCAAAACTTCCCAACCAAGTTTCCGGAAACAGAAATAGAGATGGGGAAAATAATTCGAGTAGAATTTAGAGAGGATAAGGGCACGTAGGGTGTGGAGGGGGTCAGGGGATAAGAAATAGCGAAAGAGAGTAAGAACCCTCCTCTCGTTTTCTCGGTGATCCGCGAGATGCCACGAGACTCTTAGCGAGTCTTACCGAATGAGATTTACCATCTGAGTGGGAAAGAGAGAGAAAAAGAGAGAGAGAGAGGGAGAGAGGGAGAGAGATAGATGGAGTATCTGAAGCGAGCCCTCTTAAATTAATTACAGGGAAAAGATTCGAGCTAGAACGAGCAGACGGTAAGAAGAGCAAGGAACCACCCACACCCTTTTCCTCTCTCTCTCTCTCTCTCTCTCTCTCTCTCTCTCTCTCTCTCTCTCATTCTCTCATTCTCTCATTCTGTCTCTCTTTGGGAAAAGGGAGAGGGTGAAGAAGGGCCTAGTTCAACCGAGTGTTTAACGGATCGGGGATCTCCTCGTTAAAGGCGAAACGAAGAGGAGAATCCGTGCCGAAAAAAATTCCTCAGCTCACGCACATTAAACGTCGAGATTTTAAGTAGTCTCTCCTCGAAAAGCATCTCTCTCTCTCTCTCTTTTATTCGTTTTTCTTTCTTTTTTTTACTACTTTTCCTTCGTATTTCTTCTACGTTTTTTTTTCTTTTTTCTTATTCGCTTTGGCAACGGATTCTTTTGCCACGCGAACCGACTAATCGATTTCCTTACCTCCTAAATCTGTTTTTACGTTTTTCTTATTTTTTATTTTAATCTTATTTTCTCAAGGACATATTTTTTGTCCTCTTCAAACAAGTCAGTTGGATTTTTCCTTAACACGTTTTCGCGTTAAAATGACACGAATATGTTGTAAGTACTTCTAATTTTTTAAACTTAATTTTTATTCATTTCTTTTAAGTATTTGTAATTATTGTGAATGATCTAATTGAGTCACATTATGTAGTTTCATATTATTCTATCTTTGGGGAAGAGGGGAATATGTTCAATTAGATTTTGGATATTGCAACTACTTTGAAACAAAATTGACTGCTATCTTTTTCCAGCTCACCACAATTTTGACTGTTGTTGAATACGTTAACTTTAAATCCTTTCTCTTTTATTTAATTCCTACATCTATTTGTAATTTTATATTTTATTATCTTAAAGACAATACACTTCTTCTAGGAAAATTCAATATTTTTTAAGACTCGGGCTTTTACTAGGTTTCGATTTTTCGTACAATGAATGAACTTCGAGAATAAGAATTTTGAAAAGAACGAGTCTGAAGAAAGACACTTTATAGGAGAGTTGAAAATTAGAGCAAAGGTGAAGGAGGGTAAGGGAAAATACGTGTTATGTTTAACTTGTTTTTACTTTTACACGTATACACAGATACACACAGATACACACACACATACATATTGATAGATATATATTATGTAGGTAGAAAGTACCTGGTGACCGGGCTTTATCACGGATATATCTCTCTTTCGGCAAAACGGTAGAGAACAAGCTCTCGAAAGCTAATACCGATGTAATCCCATAAGTAGCATAAGTCCCGATGACTGGTCGGAATAATTCCGATAGGGCATTCGACCCTCATTCTCTCT
Source organism: Mischocyttarus mexicanus (assembly GCA_023678845.1). NCBI lineage: Eukaryota > Metazoa > Arthropoda > Insecta > Hymenoptera > Vespidae > Mischocyttarus > Mischocyttarus mexicanus. The sequence goes on along the minus strand of JACGTP010000064.1, from coordinate 212,868 downwards.
CAACCCCTACGTTTCTTTTCTTCCAATCGACGAGAGACAAAACGACCAAACTCCCTTCCCTCCCACATGCCACCCCCTTTTCTACTCCACCTTTTCTCTCCCTTCATCTCCCTCTCTCTCTTTCTCTTGTATCTATGGAGATTAGTGTTTAGGAAAACTAGTACGATATTTCACTTTTTCAACCAGATTTTGTTACTAAATTTTCCTTATTTTACTTTTATTTTATTTTAAAGGGAAGTATACTTATTTAAATTTTGACAGGAATTACCATAAAATAAAAAATATTTAATTAAAGTTAGAAACGAAATCAAAAAATAATTATTAAGCAATTGAAAATATTTTGTTAATGTGCAATTGTTGGTTCATCTATCGTGGTAATGGAAATATTTGAATTCTGATAGGAAACACTTGAAGAAATTAGAATTAAAAAAGAAACGAAGCAAAACCAACAAAGTAATTCTCAAATAATTGAAAATATTTCGTTGATGTGTTGTTGATTCATCAATCTTCGTCATCGTAGGGATCCAATTCTTGTTTCAAGACCATGGATATTTCGGTATAGGAAAAATCACCGCATCCTTTCTACGGCTTCTCTTCACCGATCGAATGACACGTTCTCTCTCCTCTTCTTTTTTATATTTTCTTTACTTTCACGATAGGTGTATAGAGGTATACACACAACTTACGTTCAGGATTATTCGATAAAATAAACACCGTTAAAGTAAATTGAAAAAGTCAACTAAATATAACCGATCACGATCGATTCTATTTAAAAGTAGTTTCTACATTTAATATTGAATTTTAAATTCGAGAGAGTTACACCATTCTCATTCTTTCGAATCTTAACTATTCGTTTATGTTGCAAGAATTACATCCATCGTTGGGGGGTAAGAGGTGGGTAAAAACTCGGTTGTTGATCGTATCGAACGAAACAATCGAATTGTTCTCTCTTTTTCTTTCGGTTTGGTTCGGTGTCTGAACCATTCTTCTTCTTTTTTTGAGTGGTGGGGATGGGGGTGGGGAATTTTATTTCTTTCTATTTATTTCTCATGTTGGTTGTCCTTTTATATTATCTCGTTTTTTTGTTTCTTTTTTTCTTTCTTGCAGCAACTCTCGAATAGGTGGCAGATCCCAAGTAACCGATAAAAGGTTTATTTAATTATATCGAATTTACGTTGAGAAGCGCGTGCCGTTGGTTCTCACGGTTAGGACAATGAGGACATTCATTCGTTCCTACGTTAGAGTCTTCTTTCTACCCGGTGACTCCTTGGACAAGCGGTTCCCTCTTAAGTCTTAATCGTTCGCCAACGGAATGCGAGGTTTAATGCAAAATAGGACACAACACGTATACAGTCACGGTTGTTACTGTCTTTCCTCCTTCTCCTCCTCTTCCTCCTCCTCCTTCTTCGCATTTTCTTCAACGTTACCTTCTCTACACCCCAACCCTAACCCCCACACAACCCCCTTTCTTCTTCTCAGTTCTTCTCGTTGAAACTCTTTTGGGACTCTCGTTTTACGAGTTGTGTATCAGCAGTGTCGTTTCTTCGAGTTCCCCGAGATCCAAACAATCCTAACCGAGTGTCTTCGAGGACGTTAATGATACTTGCACGAGAGTGTTCTTACTCTTGACGAGGACTGTTCGAATGATCTAATTTATCCAACACTTCCGACAGAATGAAGTATCCCTTTTTTTTTTGTATTTCAACTTGTATTCATGTTCACGATCGATGGATAAAGTCTGGAATCCAATGCTTGACATTTAGATGATTGTATGTACACCGAATGTTCGATGAGACCAGAATAAGATTCGCAAGAGTTGAATGAAACAAAAAAAGAGGACTCGAAAGAAGAAAGGAAGAAGCCTTACGAGGAGGACAGATTTTTGAACCGGACGCCGAAACCACACTTTTGCTCAATCGGGGTTAACAAATACGAAAGAGGGGTAGAGAGAGAGGGTGAGTTTCGTGTACACCAGAGAATGATAATACTTGAACAATATAGGTGAGGAGGAGGTTAGGGTAAGGTACAGAGAGTGTAGGCACTGGGTCTCAACTGGAGGGGTACACAGTTACCCAACTCTGTATGAAATATCAACCACTATGAAACTTGAACGGCCTGAGAAAGTTTTGGGCATCCTCGATGCTACGAAGAAGAGGTGAGCACAAGAGTTTTCTGGCCTCGCTGGCACGCTCGATCGTGCCAATCCGCTTCCTCCCTCTCCTTCACCTCCTTCAGCTCCTTCACCTCTTGCTACTCCCTTGAGTTTCGTGATTTCAAGAGGACAAAGACGACGGCAGAGGGGGACCAGGTGGGAGAAATGGGGGAGGTTGGTCCGATGCTAAAAATCTTTGGAATTTCTACCAAAAGCGAATAAACTTAGCCGAGGTTCAGGACTACTTTGTTGAAAGAATAAAAAAGAGATACGGTTAGTGGGTGGGGGTGAGGGGATTCTTGGTGTATAAGAAAAAAGGAAAGAGAGGATCCAGTAAACTATGCACGAGTGTATCAATCCCTCGATCCACCAGCAACAGCAATCTTTCTTGCTTTATGAAAAAGTTATAAAATTAATAAAGAATTCTTGGCCTCGGTTGAGATTTTCTTCTTTTAGCTTCTTCCTACTCTTCGGACTCTCTTTTTTTTTATTTTTTTTTTATTGGTCGATTGGATCGTCTAGAAAATTCTTCGAAGTATGTTTTATACGTAGCTAAACAAACATACAAAGAAACAAACTAACGAATGAACAAACTTTTTTACTATTTTCTCTTTTAAGGTTAGTCTATTTTAAATTGATACAACAAGAGTTGTAGTTTCTAAAGTTTAGTACCAGTTCGATTTTGTAACCAAACATACAAGTAAACGAATAAACGAAGGAACAAACGAATCAACTTCAATTCTATTTTCTTTTCGGATCGTTCTAATTGAAATGAAACCTAGTATCATTGACTTGGAAGTTTGTTAGCAACCTGATCGTATAACCGAATGAACGAACCAATGAACGAACCAACAAACAAACAAACAAACAAACGAATAAACGAACAAACTTCCTTTCTCCCGTAGTTCTATTTGAAATTAAAGCAAGAATATCCTGGCTTGTAAAGTTTGTTACTAAGCCGATCGTGTATCCGCGATTATTAAACTAATATTGAAGTGGACGATTCGATGGCCAACGCTATTTATGTTCCCGTTTCAAATGGCGAACTTCCGTTGTGGGATAATACGGTTAACCGCGGTGGCCATTAGTCTTTCCACAATCGATACACGCCGGCTGGTACAGTGAAAATCGACGTCGATTATCGTCCAGCAAGGCTCGAACAACAATCTGTGCTTTCTCTTTCTATTTCTCTTCATCTCCCTCTTTTCCTTCATTCTTTCACCCTTTTTTTCCAAAAAAAAAAAACAAAAAATAAAAAAATCGTTCAACTTAAAGAGAAAAATAAAATTGCTCAACTTTTGGGAGACCAATGAATTTTTCTACACTTTTTTTTATTTACATTTGTTCCGAAATCTTCGATTGTCGTTCTATCTTCTTCTTCTTCTTTTTATTTCTCTTTTTTTTTCTTCGTGTAACCAATACTTTTTTTGTTGTTGATTTATCTTCGAGAAGATAATTGAATAATTGGATAATTTCGATTGGAGAATTCAAAAGATTCTGATTTAAAATCGTGTTTGATCTCTTAGCAATTAGATGACTCGGATGTTTGTTGTAATTTATGGATAATTGATCTTTAGATTACAAATTGTTTTTTTCTTTTCTTGCTTATAATTGAACTTGTTTTAATTATGATAAAATATTATTCCTTGATAATAAATGTTAACATGTTTGATCCTATGAACTATCATAATTGGATATTTTTGTTAAAAACTCATTTCGGTGAGTGTTGTAAGTCTAAAAAAATTGGTCCAATTAATTAATCATCTTTTATACTTACTATAATTCATCAATGTATAGTATATTTTGAAGTTTTTAATATATAACAAAAGCTAAATATAAAAACCAAATTAAAGATACACTAATTCGATTGTAAATTATTACAAAACTATTATTAAATGAGAATGATTCTCGACCTAAACTAAGTTCGTCAGTATTTATGTGTAAAGGTATAGTAATTCTCTAGTGGACCTTTAAGGAAATGTTATCCAAACGATGAAAGGAAGGATGATCTCACGTGAAGTAGCGAGCCGGTTAACTCGTTGCAACCCAATCCAGTTCACATCTCTCATAGGAGCAAAGCAGATCAGAAAAACACTCATACACATACACACATACACACATACACACAAAATAAGTCTTCTGGCGTCTTCTATTCTTTCGGTTCTTCGTCATATGTTTACCGTACCACCTCCGTATGTTCCCCATGTATATATCTCGTCAACTATACTCAGTCACTCGTCTCGAGGACAGACCGATCTCGTTGACCATACGTCTCGTTATCCGAACCGTGAAAGATCTCCTTGAGAAAATAACGTACATGGTATTTTCTCTTCTCCAAGGAAACAAGATCTTCCCTTCCTTCTCCTCCCTTCTCTCTGTCTCTGTCTCTGTCTCTCTCTCTCTCTCTCTCTTTGTCTCTGTCTCATTCTGTCGAAGGAAACGAGATCTTCCGAAGAAAAGATTGGAAAGAAGAAAATTAAGTGATTTCTATTCAGCTAACCTCGTACGTTTATCAAAATGAAAATGTACAAAAAAACGGGACAAAAAACATTCCTACGGGGTGTTGCTCCAAGAAGTGACACAGAGAGAGGGTGAAAGAGGGTGAAGGAGAGAGGAGGGGAGGGAAAGTGCAAACAGAAAGGGAAGATCTCTCTCTCTCTATCTTTTTTTTTAGTTTTCTTTCTAGGTGTGTGTGTGTGTGTGTGTGTCTGTCGTTTCAACGTCGAGTCGAGTCCTGGTTTCTCGCGATGAATTATTCAGGGTGCCTTGATCCGGTCTGTCGACCGCCGACGGGACCGACGGGACCGACAGACGGATACTCTCATCCTCCCAGATCGAAACTCAACGATTTTTTTCCCCCCTTTCCTTCTCTCTCTCTCTCTCTCTCTCTTTCTCTTTCTTTTACTTTTCTGTTTGCAACTTGGTCTTCCTGTGCTTCGCAAACGTATAACGTAGTTTCGTCTTCTTGCGAACACAACCAGACCAGATTAAGATCGCAAAGATCGACTGTCAGCTGTTTGGACGCGATCAGGGCACTTCGATCGAAAGATTTTCTCCTTGGTGTTCCTTCTAAGGTAGTTGATCTCTCTCTCTCTCTCTCTTTTATTTTATTTTTGTTTTTATTTATCGTTTGGTCATCTTACTGACTGTCTTACCGAGATACTTCGATGGGTACGTTCATTCATGTTCATGTTTTCCGATCTACGACGATCTACGACGATCTACCCCGATGATACTCATCAGAGTAACCCTCTTCCCTTCCCCCCTTTCCCCCTTCAAGCCTTTTCTCTTCTTCTTTTTTTAATCAGTAAACTGGACCTTCGTTTTATTTTATTTTTCTTTAGGTTTATTTCTTGGTGTAATAATTTAGTTATATTATGCCCCGTTTATCGATTAGTTTTGTTCTTGACAAGAAAAGTTAGTCCCATTACGTGGGAAACGAGACAACTCTATCGAGATATGTTTCTGTTTATTTGTTTGTTTGTTTGTTTGTTTATATCTTTTCTATGTGTGTGTGTGTGTGTGTGTGTTTCTTTCTTTTAAATTTATTTTATTTTATTTTTTTTATATCGAAGAAGAAGATACTACTCTTCGTGGTCTCGCCTTTTTCGGGGAGAAGAGTTTAAGAAAGATTGTCGTATTTATTTTATTTCAAGTGCTACTTATATTTTTAAATTTATCTTTTTATATACTCTAATGTAAATATGTTTAAACTTTTTAGCAAAGTGGTTAAACTATTGCAAAATGAAATATTATTTATTTAAATTTAGTCTTAAAAAACATTGAACGATGATTTTTTTGTTCCTTATTAAAACGAATAACTTTCGAAGTTTGTTTTAATCAAAATTTCCCAATAAAAAATTACTTTAGGCAAAATTTCTAATTATCAAAATATTTTAAATCAAAATTTCAGATGTCGATGAAAAAAAATAAAACAACGATAACGATTATATTATCGTTGATTTAATCCAATTTCTCGATCAATAAAAAGATTCGCCACGGTTATGCCTTTCACCTAAGTAGTTAGATACAAATATCAAACTTGTATGTGTTAAATACGTACGCGTGTATTTGTATGGGGGTTTCGTGATTCCTTCGAGGACCGTATAAATACAGCTTAAACGTTCATTTTACGAGTATCCTTGTATTTATAGTTAACAAAAACGTATCATCTTTTTCACGTTAATTAAGATTCGCGTTAGCGTGTTTAAAAAGGGTGTGGATAGTGTCCCTTTTCGCAATGTCTCCTTCGTAAAGAACGATTAGAGTCAAGTGGAGCCCGATAAAACGACGTTTATTATTCGTACCAAGTATAAACGATTATGCTATTTCATGATTATCTTCTCGGAGTGACGATTTTCCTAAACGTTTATCAGCCTATTCAAATCTGTATCAGAGAATTTTAATCATCGAATGTTAAAAATTTGGAAAATCAATTGAACAAAAAAAATCTTACTGATTTCTCGCAATGAAACAAAACGAAATTAGGCGCGTATATTTACGTAAATGAAAAATTACGTACACGGGACAACCTAACTTCAATGATATTTTAAGAACTTAAAAATGTTTATGAAAACTAAATTGTTGTAATTAATTATTCACAATTAGCGAATGATTTTAATCAATATTCAATATCAATTATTATGTTTATAATAAATCAAAATTCTCTCCTTGGATTATGGTTTTTCTGCTCATAACCTGTTTTTAGAAACTCGATAAGAGACAACTTCAAGATGTGAATTTTTGTGAAACTTAAAAATCATTTTCTCCTAACTCTTCTAATAACTTAAGAAAAATAAAATGCATCACAGGTAGCCTTAGAGTATTAGTTATGCTAACAAAAATTGAAATAAAAAAAGCTACTGCAGTAGTTAGGTATTATTTATGCTACCAACATAACCTGCTGGTGCGTTTCGTTACGCCTTGCCCCTAATTTCTCATCTACAAGGTGTCCCGTTTCGATCCGATTATTTAATATTTGTTTTTCTCCCTCTCTCTCTCTCTCTGTATTTTCGAATGTTTAAATTAATCGTTGATATCGTTTAGGTTAAACTAACGATATCGTTTACGTTTTTGATCGCTTTTAAGTAATTATCATCAGGATCAACTCGATCATTTATCTTTTCTCATTATTATACCCAATGTGACTCGAATTTAAACAGGAAACGATTATTTCATCGTTATCATCGTTATTGTTGCTATAGTCGACGACAACGACGATGATGATGATGATGATGATGATGGTGATTGTTGTTACTGTTGTTATTATAATAATTATTATTATTGTTTTTGTGTTATTATAATAATAATAATTATTATTGTTATTATTATATTATTTAGCGATACTAATTTCTAGGGAGAGAACGTATCTGCGAGAATCATTAATTCATTCGCAAAACGATTTCGAGTAAATTAATTAATTTAGTATTCGGATTCCTCGTATTACGATATTTCGCTTGAAATCGTGTAATTGACGTATGGTTCGGTCCAGTCCGGTACGGTCCGGTCCAACCATGCACCAATCCTGCCCTGCCCTACCTTACCTTGCCTTGCCTATCTATCGAGTGATGTGTCCTTGTAATATTATAATTACAGTTAATATTATATACACGCGTTTACATTTATGTTAACGTTTTACTATCAATTCTGTAAAAAATTATTCACCTTATCGAAACTTGTCATCAAATATTTTCATACAAATTCAAAGAATATTTTAAATACTTAAAAGAATAGAATAAAATAATAAATAATTGATTATAAAAATAGAACGAAATTATTTTCAAACGACGAAAAAAGATCAAAATTTACGATTTTGTTTATTAGAAAAATAAATTGAATATTATTAAGTAAATAACATTGTATGAAATATAAAAATCCAAATGAAATAATATCTTAAAGTACATTTGACAAAAATAAAAATCAGCAATTGGTATTTGTTTTGTAAAATTGTTTTTTTTTGTATTTATTCAACTAGGACACCCGTTATAATCGACCTTACCGTAGGCACGTAGAATCGCTCGCGGGTTTGCTTCCCTTTTCCCCCCCTTCTTTCACTACCACCCTTTTTCCTTAGCATTACAACTTCCACCACCACCACCACCACCACCACCCTCATCTTCTCAAAGCCATCTTTTGTGCTTCTTTTCGGCGCCTAATTGTATCGGGTGTCTTAATCAGCGTGTAAGCTACTAAAGGCAAAACGTCGAGTAAAAGAAAAATTGAAAAGGAAGGAATGAAAAGAAAGAAAGAAAGAAAGAAAGAGAATGAGAATGTGAAAGAGTGAGATGGAAAAAATGGAAGTTCGGATCTGTTCGTTCTGCATCTCAAAGGCGCAATTTAAAAAAGTATGTTAAGCCTCTGGCATTATGCTACGGGTAAATACTTATCCTCCGAGGGATCCGACGGACATGAATTTAGATTATGGGGTTCTTGTCAGCATTGTATCTAACCATTCTCCACTTTTTTTTTATTTTTATTTTTCTCACTCCTTTCCTATATAAACGTTCTTTTACCTATCTAAGTATAATAAAGCTTCTTTTGGAATAAAAATATGTATGTACGTCTTTGAAATATGTTTGTGAAACTTATAGTGTGTAGGTGGAGACCCCTCTACCATTTAGTTTTTATTTTGCCAGCCAGTTATCTTCTTTCTTTTTTTTTTTTTTAAATATATTTATTAGTTCTTTGAACAATCTCTCATATCTCGTTTTCTTTTGGATATTTAAATGTCAACGAGGTTGTTAAAAAATTTACTTTAGTAATTATTTATTAAATATAAATGTTACTTGGTTTTTTTCTTTTAGATTTTTATACGTTTTAATGTGATCAAAATTATTATCTTAAAAATTAATGCAAGCTTTATATGAATAAAGAATAAAATTAAAAATAATTTTCTTTATAGTTATTAATATTTGGAATATATTTTTTCTTCATCTAAGAAGTAACATTTATATAATAAATATAAAAATAAAAATTAATAATAAAAAATCATTCAGTAATAATTAATATTAAATATTTATATTATTATATATAAAACAATAATAATAATAATAATAGAGAGTATAGAAAAGGGTTTGGATTGTTGATTGATAGAACGATATTTCAATTTTTCGATTAATCATGGCACGTGTCCTATCCTAAACTAAAAAGCAATAAACTCACTCTCCCACAAACTCGAGGAACATTTTATCTTTTAATGACAGTGTAGTACGAATATTATACACCGATGTGAGATCATAATGATCATCCTTCGGCTTTTCGAGAGATCAAAACGACGACTATGAGATTAGAGTAGTAGAAGCAGGGGGGGTCTTGGGGGGAGAGGTGGTTGTTGGTGGAAGAGTGAAGTGGAGAGAAGTTGATCTCATGTTCTTCGAGATAATATCTTTCATCTCTCTTTCTTTTTATATATTTGTTTTATCTCTTACACACTTACTTAAATATGGGATTGTGTATGTAATCCACTCGTAATCATGATTATTGTTATTATCCATTCATAGTGTTCGTACGTCTCCAATATTACGTTTTACTAGGTTCTTTTTTTTACAATGAACGTCTCATAAAAATATTACGCTGTACGAATAATAATTAATAATAATACTAACAGTTCGTATATACAATTTAATAAATAAAAAATAATATTTATTTAATTTGCATATAAAAAAATAAATTTGTTAATGTTTTTCGTTGTTGAATAAATTTGGTTTTTAACGTAATATTTAATAAATAAAATTTAACCTCACGTTGAGAGGGTGTTAATCTTGCATGAAATAATTCTATAATAATAATAATAATAATAATAATAATAATAATAATAATAATAATAATAATANCTCTTTTTCTATCTTTTTCATTTTCTCTTTGAAGTTTGACGATATTCGTTGGCCATGTCGAATTTCATGAAAGAAATAATCGTTAAAGTTATTTACCCCCTGAAATCTACAACACCCTTTACCCCGTTCGTCTACCATCCCCCTCACCAATTTTTTGGTTTCGATTTTCTTTTGGGATATTTAGATGATGTTTCTTTTTTGTTTTATCAAGTATTGCTATTCTTATCTTTTCTATTTTTTTTCTTTTACCGAATACCTGTTGCCTCTACGATCCAATGTCCAAAAGTAATTTTTGTAATGAACAGTAACAAAAATAAAGTTCACAATCTTTCGTTTAATTTTTACTTAAGCCTAAAATAAATGAATTTATTTTCCCTACGAGCTAAATATATTCCATATTTTAAATTATTGTTTATAAATAAATCGATCAGGCATATCGGATTCGATAGGATTTGATTTAATGAACGAATTATTAAATAATCAGAAACTTTAAGAACAAAATTCAATAAAATTGTGAGATTTATTTTGTTGATAACTTTTATTTGAATCAAAGTTGATGGGGGAGGGTGGATACGAGAAAACGTATCATGATTCAGACAAAAAAAAATGAACGAGGAATTAATGAAACGTTCAAGGAGTATAGTTGAGATGAAGGGGTCGAAAAGATTCATTCACACATACACGTACATGTATATGTGTGACATGTATATACGTGAGATAAGTTTTAGGAAAGAAGGAAAACACTCCTGTCACATTTTAGGAAACTTTCTTCGTCATCGTTCGTTCCTTCCTTCCATGGTTCGATTAAACGAGTCGAGATATCACTTTCTGATGCGATTAGAATGGCTCGATTGGCTTGGACGAGTTAGTATCGATCGTTCCTAACACGATGTGTCGCATATTCTACCGAAAAAAACCTTTTAACCTTAGCCCTCCTTCTCCCCTTCTGTCCTGTTCTTAACAGTTAGCTTCATTTTTGACAGATCCAATGAAATAAAATAGAATGATGAAAGTAAGAAAGAAAATAAAAGGAAATTAAACTAAACGGTAGGATCGTACGAAAGGAATTGTGTATTTTCTTGTCATCGTTTTCACCGTGTAAATGAAACAAAAGATATTTATTAAAAATCAAACAATAAGTTGAATAATAAATTAAACAAAACTTTCATCTCTTGGGTATAAATCTTTCAAAATTATTTGATATTTTAATTGTCTTGGTTTTCCAATGAAAATAATAATTTTTCATAGAAATAAGTAATGAACGAATTATTATTATATTATAAAAAAAAAATATATTTATAAACCTAATCGATTTTTGAATATAAATATGATATATTAATTTTGTCTTCAAATATTTCAATGTATGATTTATTTAATTTTGTTTACACTTGAAAGCAGAATATCGGTTGGAGGTTTATCGAAAGGAGAATCCAAATGAGAGAAAAAGAAACTTAAAGTGTGTGTGTGTGTGAAAGAGAGAGAGGAAGAGAGAGAGAGGGGGGGAGATGAGAAGAGTAAAAAGCCAGGAGGTGGATATTTTAATAAAGAATATTGCGAGGCTTCTGCTCACTTACTTAGTCACACCGAACGATTACGATAAATTAACAGGCCTTGCCATCTTATTTCCTTCTCCACCGAGAAATGGTTAATACCCAGAAGCAACCGTTCTATGTTTCCATCTCTCTCTCTCACTTTTACTCTTTCATTATTCGTCGCATCCTGCAGCTTTTAATTAACGATTTAATTAGTTCAGTTTCTCTTGATACCAGGATTTAAGATTGTCATCGTTCGTTTTTCTTAATAAATATTCAATACTTGTAAATCCCTATAAGGAGAAATCTTGATTCTACAATATTCTCTCTTTTATCATCCTACGATATTTTCTTACTACGCTAAATAAATAAACATCAAAAGACTATCATCTCTTATCTTTTCTATTTTTTTCTTATATTAATTTTACGATTTACCGAGAGTAGTAATAAGTTGCAGAAAAATATTATATTTATAAATATAAATATATATATATTCGTATTATTATTAACCCGTTTTCGATTAGTTGAGAATTCTTGTCTGGTTATTTACCCCTCTCTTCACCCTTCCCCCTCCACCCAGTTAACCCAACCACCATCTCTCCCAGGGTGTTATTTTCTTTGATTTTATGTTCAAACGATCGTACGTGTTGCGTTTCAAAGAGAGATCTTTCAAATGTATTCGTTTACCAACCAACACAATGAACAAACCAATGAGAGGGACACGTGTTGTCGCTACGATACACGCGTATTGTGAAATTCTTCACTACCCTTAGGTTGGAAAATATATATACCTATGTGCTATGTTATTATAATGCATGCGAGAACACCGGTGTGTTTGTTCAACGGTGAGAGGATTTCACTTGAATTAATATTCAGAGAATATATTAGAAAAATATGGTGAGGGGGAAGAAGAGGAGTTAAAAGTTGCTCGTATCAGCAGATTTTCTATTTTTTTTTATATTAAATATGTGGGTGGTGTACACAAAAGTATCATCCTTGAATATGTTTTAATCTCGATAAATATTCTAAATTTATGCAAGAAAATTACTATCATTCTTGCTCTCTTTTCTTTTCATTCTTCGAAAGATATTTATTATTTATTTATCTATTTATTTACTTTTTTTTTAATCTTCACGCGTCGAGTCAATTAAATTTCTGATACTATTTCGAACGGTTTAAAATTTGAACTTAAATGTTTCACGGTTTAATAATAACAACAATGAGATTTGATTACAAGCCGCTAACACCACCGATTTTATCACTTTCATAACCACGATTACACGATTACGATCTTCAAGAAAAAGATTCTTATTGGTGTACTAGGAAAAACACTAACTTCGAGACCTAAACTGTGCGGCAGAAACATTAAAGAAATACCTAAACTTGCCTTGCCGTTAAAATTTATATATTCCTCGGACCGGTGCTCGTGAGAAAGATCTTTAAAAATAATAAAAAAAAAAGAAAAAAAATAATGGGAACTTCCTATTCCCCTTCCCCATTTCTTCTTCTTGTTCTCTCTCTCTCTCTCTCTCTCTCTCTCTCTGTTTTTTATCCTTTCGTTTACGAAGGATAGCTAGCAAGAAACGCTTTAATTGGCCGATTCGTTTGATCCTCTCTCTCACAGTCAGAGTTTCGTTGAGTAAAAATTAGGCGGTACGCAATACACTTTATTTTTATCGTTCATCCTCCTTTCATAGTCTTCCTAAAAGGTAACATCCTTCGATCGTGCGATGATGATCTTTGTCCATAGGACCTCTTTCTTTTTTTTTTTTTTTTTCTTTTCTTTATCCCAGAAGGATTATGACCATCGTCAACTCGGGGACGTTAAAATTTCCGTTCTGTCTTTCATTTTATTATCTTCTTCTAACTTCTTGATATTTTCTTGATGTTATTTTAAAATCGTATCGAAATCGATTACCAATTTTATTTTTTATAATAACGATGTGTAGGATATATATGCTGATTTATTTATATATTTATTTAATAAAAACAAAATTTTTCGACTTATATATTCTGGTAACAACACCCCACCTGTCCTGATCATCACCACAGAGGGACGAATTCAATAGTCATTATTAAATTCTATTGAATAAAACAACAAGAAAAAAATGCAAATTAACTTAATCGATTTATTGGCTTACCGCGTTACGTTGATCTAAATTTACAAAAAGAAGAAAATATAATATAATTGGTAAAAATACCATTGTAATAATCAAATTTACATTTGTGAATTTTTTCTCCTTTTTATTTCCACCGAACAACGCGTTTCAATTTATTATTAAAAATTGTTATTCACGTAAGGCAAAAGAATAATTCTTCGTTTTAATAATCTTTCAAATAATTCAATCGGTGAAACAATATCTTATGAATGTTTTTAATGATCGAATATAAAATTAGAATTTAGGTGAATGTTTATAAACGATTCCGATGGATTTATTTTTTCTCGTACCTCGATGGGGAATTCTTATTTTTGTAGATCACCAGAAATTCCCTACATACATAATTATTAATAACTAGATATCCTTAAACTAAATTACGTTATCTACATAACATTTTGCGTATTGATTAACACAATATTTAACAGAATTCTATTTGAATGTAAAAGAAAAAGTGTAGGAAGGGAAATATTTAATTGAACAAACTCGAACGAACTCGTACCAACATCGAAAGTAAACCTTAATTCAATGAAAGAAATAAATAAAAGAAAAAGAAAAAGATTATTTTTAATCTTACTAGAGAGAATCCTTATCTCTCTTTCTTTTCGACCACTTTTAAGGGTTGAAATCAGCCAAAGAATTGTCCTCCTCGTCGTTCCTCGTTGTCGTTCCTCGTTGTCGTCGTTGTCGTCGTAGCTACCCCTCGTTGGCGTGCCGTGGAATATTTAATTAGTTTTTCCACAGGGTAGCTGAGGAGAGTCTAGAGCGGCGTCCATAAATGTTAATTGCAGATGAAGTGGTAATAAGAAGCCTCCAGCCCTTTAGAGTAGTTGCTCGTACCATCTTAAGAAATGTGCCCTCTTTTACTGGGATATTTCTCTCTTCTTCTCTTCCACCAATCTTTTCCTTTACTCTCTTTGCCCTTAATTCTTACGGTACTTAACGAACGACCATGGAAAACGTTATTCCGTACTAACGCGAGTTAAACCCACGATAGACACATTCTTTCCTCGTTATTATGACTTTACTTTTCTTTGCAGTAATATCTCGTACCTCCAGTTTTTTTTTTCTCAAACGTACGACACAATTTTTCATATCTGTTTTTTTTTCTATCACCCTTCCAAATTTCTATTCTCAAATTTTTGTTTAGTTTTTATTTTCTTGTTCAAGTTGTGGTTAATAATTAACACGTTATTGGTGTATTTGATGAAATAGGATTTAATTAGTAGTTGTGTTTATTTAAAGGTTGTTTAAATGTTTATAAAATCATTCCTTAATTTTTCTAACCTGGGATACAATTCTTGACAATTTCTTTCTTTTCACTCATCCAAATTTCTATTCCCTACTTATTTAATTTTCATTCTTGTTTACGTGTTAGTTAGTAATGAATACATTTACTAGTATTCGATTAACAAGATTTAGTTATTGGTAATAATGTTTATTTAAAGGTTGTTTATAATTTCTGATAATATCTTTCTCTTTTCACCCTTCCAAATTTCTATCCCTCACTTATTTGTTTCTATTTTTGTTCATTTGAATTCAAATGAAAATTGATCGATGTTTCCTACTCATTCAATTAATTCGAGTAATGTTTTAAGTATGACAATGATTAACCGTTAACACATTTTTTATTTTCATTAAAACAAAAAAATTCGTTTTTGTTTATATTAACTTTTATGTGTGTTTGTGTGTGTGTCTGTGTTGAGTGGATACCTACATCGATTACCATATTTTTTATTATTACATCATTTTTTTATCGAGATTTTTTCGTATGGTTATAACACGGCGAATATCATGAATAGCTCATGAAAATATTATTTAAATATATTATCGATTTATGCGAGACTCGATGTGTTGTGGCAGGTTCCAATCTGGTAAATTCGAGCGTCGTAAATTTTTATAAAATAAATATCACGTCAAAATATTTTTATACTATATATATATATATATAATTAATATTATAAAAATATAATCTAAATAAAAAATATATACACTTTGTGTATGTGTGTGTCTACGTTTTTAAAATACAGATTTTTTAATGCTAATGGATCTTGGTTAAAATGTTCAAAGATTTTTCTTATTAAAAAAATTATTCAAATATATTAGAAAACATATCAATTTTATTTTTAACAAATAAAAGAAACAATATTGATAACATTAACTCGTGAAAACAGTTTCCTATTACAAAAAAAAATAATTGCAATCAACTATGACACGTTATGCTTGTTAAACGAACGTTAACGTTCCACGAGTTAAACCATTTAGATTAAAAATCAAATCTCTCTTTCTCTTTCTCTCTCTTTTCGGATGGGTGAGGGGGGGAGTGGAAACTTTCTTCAGTGGGATAGGAAAAGTGTGAGAAAGAAGATCCGTTTGATGCCGTTTGTAGGATGGAGGAAAACCCGTGACGAGAAAAATCAGCGACGGTAAACGATACGAGGGTGCGAGGTTAACGGTACCTAGGGGTGGTAGGAGGGAAAGGGGGTGAAAGGAAGTAAAAGGAAAGGATAGGGGATAGGATGGGGTGATAGTAGCTAAATCGTACGACGAAGGCGAAAAGATAAAAAAAAAAAGGTAAAAGATAGTTGAAAAAGGGGACCTGGTACAGGAAGAAAAGAGGCACAGAAAGAGAACGGAATTTAATTAAGTAAAATTACTGTCGCGCCCAGTAAGAGGCGAGAAAGAAGCAGAAGGAGCAGCAGGGTGACGAAAACTGGCCAAAAAGGTTTCATGGTGTGTTACTTTTGCACCCAAGATGTTCCTTTTGTTTCTTTTCTTTTCCATTTTTAGTCTTCTTCTTCTTCTACCATGTTGCTTGTTTTAAAGAGTGGGGAAGGGTGGAAAAGCATATTTTTTTATTTAAAAAAATGAAGAAGCAAACGTACCACAATTGGTTGTAAAATTTTTCATTGAATTTCTTTAAAGTTATTGGCTATTTTTATTCGAATGAGTCAAGAATTTGTATTAAATGGAATGAGTTGTAAAATAAATATTATTATATAATAAATATAAAATAAAATTTAATTTGTTGTGTTATTGAATTAATCAAAAATAATTGGAAAATAATATCTTATAAACGTTATTAATTAATTAATTTATTTATTTATTTTATATCTCGTTGAGATATATTTTTTTTAAATTTCAAACGTGATATTCTTTTTTTTCTAAGAAGACAGAAAAAAAACTGAAATCGTTCGAGAAAAGATGGGAAGAAGAAAAAATATTTTGCTTATACTTTGTAAGGTAACGAGAATTCGTTCAATGTTTACTGGCATAGAAAAAAAAAAAGTATGACAACCTCTACGGAAAATCACCCTAAAGCTTAGAAATGATATTTTTGTCTCTCGTTTAGAAAACTACCACCGTCAGGGGGTTTACTTTTTTTTTCTTCACGCGTTCGAAGGTTCTACAAACGTTCTTTCGTCGTCCGTGTATCCCATGCAATCACACCGAACGGTCGTTTACGCCGAGTTTATGAAAAATAATACGTTTTCTGTTCCTAGCCTATCATCCTCAAAGATCCTTCCTCACATTCCTAAGATTATCTTTCTTACAAGGTCACTTTGTTTTCTTTCCTCTTTATTTTTTATTTCTTATTTTTTTGTTCTTGTGTCTATGAAAAAGGGAAAAGAAATCCACGTATGTGGAAAATACTGAAACGAAAATGTTTAATTTTTTTTAATAGCACTCTTTAAGTAATCGTACGAAAACTGATTATTATTATCGACAAACATTTTATTATACTCGTAAAATAATCTTACGAAAATTGATTACTATTGTTAATGAATTTTTTTTAATAATACTCGTAAAGTAATCGTAGGAAAACTAATTACTATCCAATCACAGATATATCAAATAATAATAATAATAATAATATCGTATAATTGAACAAACGTAGATAAAACGTAGGATGATCTAAATAATCTCCATTAGTATAATCATTTCCCATTCTACGTCATCCAACACTTCGGTAGAGTCCTCAAGGGAACAGACTGTTGACATACAAGGGTAGAAACTGGTGGCTGTAAACGCACTGTAATCAAGGCATTTGCTTGCCCTTATTCGTTGGACACTCACGTGTAACCTTATACGTTAACATACAAGACCAAGAGAGATAGAAAGTATGACAATCTAATTTACGTTTATCGAGATAAAACATTTTCTAAAATGGATCTTTTTATTTATTATTCCTACAACGTAATTCTTTTTGATTCTTTCACGCGAATAAAAAGAAAATAAAAATACAAAGTTCAATATAATACCAATAATAATTTAAAAAAAAACAGTTAGTAAAATATTCGGTTGGTGGATAACAAATGTCGGATTTTTGGTCGCGATTCAATGAGAAAATTCGACACTTTTTTTCCACCAGCTCAATGATAAAAATAATAATTAAAAAATGAAGTAAAATATTCTGTTGGTGGATAAAAAATGTCGGATTTTCTCATTGAATTGTGGCCAAATATTCGACACTATTTTTCCACCGACACAATAATAAAAATAATAAATAAAAAAGGAAGTTAAATATAATAATAATAATAAATAAAAAGGAGTTTAAGTTACAGAGGGAAACACGCATACATACACATATACATACACATATACATATTATTCATATACGTGTAAAGGTGGTAAACAAAATCGCTTTTACCGAAGGATCGGACGTTGTTAACAAAGTTTTTTAGTCTTTCCCCGTTTCTATATTTTCCTGAATCGTGCAAATAAAAAATGTAGTCGGATGACCCGTTATATAACGTTCGGACAGATCTACTACTACTACTACTACTACTACAACTACAACCAACCAACCAACCAACCAACCAACCAATTCGTTCTCGACAAAGTTCGACTACGCGTTGCTAATATTTATTAAGTTAACAAAACTCTTTATTGACCCAGCGGGTACGAATTCTTCTACAGCTTCCCTTCTCCCCCTCCCCCATTTTACTGTCCGGTGATTTTTCATTGCCGAATTAAAACCGAAGAAAATTAAAAAGAAAAAAAAATAAATAAATAAATATGATAACAAATAAAATGAAAAAAGAATTGAAAGTAATAATAATAATAATAAAAAAAAAGAAGAAAAAAATATAAATAAAAGATGTAAAAATTAAATCCTCCTTGGTCAGGGGGACCTCACCGGGATACGAATGCAATGTTACAATTTGTGAGCATATATGTGTGTATGCGTGTATATGTGTATACATTGATATCAATTACCCGAGAGAAGAGAGGAGCTTGTAACGAAAAAGCTGATATCACGTGTTTTCCTATATGAACATAATGCATAATAAAGTCACGTATAAAATGCGTCAGGTGCATCAACAATTTCAAGTCATAAACACGCGTCTTCGCGTTTTTCGAATATTATCGATTGACGGGAAATTTGTATCGAGGGTAATAAATTACAATTCGATCCTCTTCTTCATCATCTCCCCCCACTCACATTCACACACCCACACCCACATCCCGAGATTTTAATTTATTCTATAAATATGTTACTCATT
>JACGTP010000064.1:111610-193071 GCA_023678845.1 Mischocyttarus mexicanus | reverse complement strand
AAGAAAAAAATATAAATAAAAGATGTAAAAATTAAATCCTCCTTGGTCAGGGGGACCTCACCGGGATACGAATGCAATGTTACAATTTGTGAGCATATATGTGTGTATGCGTGTATATGTGTATACATTGATATCAATTACCCGAGAGAAGAGAGGAGCTTGTAACGAAAAAGCTGATATCACGTGTTTTCCTATATGAACATAATGCATAATAAAGTCACGTATAAAATGCGTCAGGTGCATCAACAATTTCAAGTCATAAACACGCGTCTTCGCGTTTTTCGAATATTATCGATTGACGGGAAATTTGTATCGAGGGTAATAAATTACAATTCGATCCTCTTCTTCATCATCTCCCCCCACTCACATTCACACACCCACACCCACATCCCGAGATTTTAATTTATTCTATAAATATGTTACTCATTTTACACGTGTAATCTAAATAAAGCATAAACAAAAGGGAAATTAAAAATGATGTTTAAACGATTTTGTTAAAACAATCAATAATTAACAAAAAAAAAATAAATAAATGAAAAATCATCATACGTGAGAGATAAAATTCATGATAAATGTAAAAGAATCGACTTAAGTTACCACAAACTTAGCTCAATTATTTATCAGAGAAAGACAGAGGTGTGTGAGAGAGAGAGAGTGAGTGAATGCATTGGATGGGGGTATGAAAGGGAGAGATTGGAGGTGGTGGTAACAGGCGAAGAGAGGAGAGTAGGGTCAGGGGGGGTGTGTTGTTGCGTTATATCGGAGAAGGGTAAGAGTAGGTTCTGCGGATTCGGGGGAATGTTGCGAGGACCACTGGCACGATGCTGGTTACCGAGGACAATCCGCGTAAAGCCCCTCGCACACGATAAGCGTCCCGATAACGGAAGCCCGTTTCCTGTCGCGTTCTCACCCACACACATACACACATAAACACATACACTACATCCTATAAACGTATACGTACAAATAACTACAAACATAGAGACACACATATATGTAACGTATCTAATACACATATGGGTGTTCAGAACTCACCCTCGAATCCGACCTATGACCCTTTGAACAACGTGTCTTCCCATCCTTCACTAACACACACACACACACACACAGAGACACTTTCTATAATATCTTCCTTTCTTTCTTCTTCTTATCAAACTTTAGGTCTCATGGGGAAGAAAAGTAGAAGGAGTATGGGGGGAGGGGTGTTGGGTTTTAAATTTTCACCGATTTTCTTTAAAATCACCCAAACACTGGGATCCGAGAAAGAAGATCCCCGAATTGTGGGATGTTGGATGGGGGATTGCTGGTGGGGTTGGGGGAGAGGAAGTGGGGTACACGTTTTTATATTGGAGGAAAAGAGAGAGAAAATACAGCAAGGACGACCCTCGGTTTTGGAATACCGAAAAGATAGCGCTGACGGATTGGGGGCTCGAATTGCGATGGTGGTTATGGTGCTAGTTGTGTTGTGTTATGGTGGTGGGTAAGCTGGCGCGAACTGTTTAGAGATTTTCCAAATGATAACGGTCTCGTATGAACCCTGTTCATACGCGTGCCTTGTTTCTATGTGTATATGTTCCTATGTACACCCCTTCCAAACATACCCCTTCTCACCCCCGATGCTTTGTGTCTGTGATGCGTTATGTTAAATCCACGTACGGAGAATACTATGTGCTTCAAGCTACTATGGTGTCCGGGTGTCAAAATGTTCGGTTCTTCTCCTAGGATTTTATTTCTTTCTTTTTTTTTAAGATTAATTTTTTCGTGGGTTATTCCTACTCGTTCGTTATTGGTGAAAAATATATTTGGGATCGTGTTACTGGTAAACGATTTTGTTTTTCGTTTGTTTCTTTGTAAATGGTTTATTTTTCAAAGCATGTATTATTTTTTATTATCGGGTAAATTCGTGTATATTAATTTGTTTAACCAGATTTAGAATTTATCTGTGTGTATGTGTGTTTGTGTTTTGATGAGTTTTTACGATTTGGTTTGATTTGATTTATTTTTGAAATCGAATTATATGAAAATGGTATAAAAAGAGAATTATGAGATACAAATTTTGTTCTTTTTTTTTCCCGAATTTATATCCCCCTTCCTTCTGTTTTCTGTGACACTATCAACATCATGATTGTTCTTGTTGTTATATCGTCATTCTCTCTTTCTTTCTCAACGATTTACAGATTTATTCGCGACGGTATCGGGTTTCCTCACTCGACATTTTCACCGTTCGATCTATCTCGTCGTTTGTTATCGATAATCTCCCTGTGTGAAATAAAACAAACAAACAAACAGGACAGACAGACAGACAGACGAAACAAAAAGGGACGGCTGTTTTCTGTCGATAAAAAAAGAATCGATTCTTCGATTTCGAGATGCATTTGTTTCCTTCTGTTTCGATTTTTCTCTTTTTTGTTTTTCGTTTCACCTGTTAACCGGTCAACGGTAAATGAATTTATTCGTTTTACCGATGATATTTAACATTTTTTTTATGTTTCCAATAATAATAAACGTTTAAATGACAAAAAAAATATTATTATTATTGTATTTTTTAATTTGTTGTATTTTTATTAAAACAAGTGTGTATTTATAGTCGACTACGAACAAAGGTGCAAAGAAAACAACAGTGTTTTGTGTTCCAAGGTATTACTGCGTTTATGGTTACCCGGAGTGACAAACGATTTTTTTTTCCTTTTCCTACACTAACCCACGTCTTACGTGAGCTTTTAGAACAAAAAGAAATAAAAAAGGAGAAGAAACTAGATTAAAGGGAAGGGTGAGTTTTGTATGTGTGTGTATGTGCAGGGATTTAGTAGGACCTAAGAATTTCTCAATTTCGTTGTTCTTCGTAAATCCTTGAAATAGAAAAAAATAAAAATGAAGTTATTGTTTAAAAACACATTATTAAATAATATTCAATTAATGTTATCAAATAAATGCAAACAAATGTCAAACTGAAAGAGAAACCATTGATAGAATTACTTTGCACGATTAGACAAAAAGAAGAAATATGTTTGATAAGAATAGGATTGAGTTCGTAGAATTAGGATTGTGAGAATTCATAGATTTGAACGCAAGCAAGCAAGCAAGCAAGCAAGTAGGGTAGGACGAATAATACAAGTATAGAGAACCCTGACTGGTGCACACAGTCGAATGAACGAACGGTTCTCTCCGTGTACGTGCGTAGCCTCTGTACAACGTAGCAATATGGAAGATCATATGTCATGCAGGGGGGGGTTCGTAAAAGGGATGAGGAGGAGAAGAGGTGGAGGAAGAGGAAGAAGAGGTGGACCTGGGTGGGGGGCAAAGGTACACGAACGTACGACCACTAACTTGAATTCTCTACCACCCTCGTGTTCGTTTCATGCGACAACGCGTAGATCAAAACGAGAACGAGTAAGTGTGACTGTGACTGTGAGTGTGAATGTGAGTGTGAGTGTGAGAGAGGAAGAGAGGAATACAACGAGCATGTAAACACCGTGAACAGAGGGTGGAAGGGGGGTGAGGGTAGTGTATACACGTACAATACTACATACACCTACACTTTCGCAATACGAGAAAGATAGAAAGAGAGAGAGAGAGAGAGAGAAATAGGGGTTGTGGGGGAGGTTAGGGGGGTAGGAACACGTTCCACGAGGTGAGATTGAATTCCTGCAAACGGGGATGTAACGCCTGCGGAAACGAATGAGGCCAAATAAAATAAATAGTAAGGGCTTTTCCGCGGAACGTACACACAACGTGTGTCTCGTACGTGCCAGTGTGAATGCGCAAGTCTCTCTTTCTCTCTCTCTCTCTCTCTCTCAGTTGTATATAACCATACGTTTGTGTGCGTTTGTGCGTGTGTTCGTTCATTCGTGCACGGTGTGGCTTATTAATCTGACGGCTAAAGCGATAAAGCGGCTGCCCACGCGACAGCCGCGATAGTACTTCATACTTGTCGTCCGATACTCTGTCTCTTTCTCTCTCACTCACTCTATCACTCTCATTCTCTCTCATTCCCTCTCACTCTTACTCTCATCATATTCACTCATACGCATACGTTTTCTAACCTTTCTCTATCTTTTTTTCTATCAACTATTTGATACGAAACTTTGGTACAGAGAAATAAAAACTAAAAGATTATTAATTAGTATCTTGTTATCGATAGAAACTTATTCTTAATTTTTATATTACTTAAATTTTATTTATAAAGAAAAATATTCCTTACGGTATACACCACAACGAGCCATTAGACTTTATTTTTTTCTTAACCCTCGTCTTGAAAAAAAAGTATCTCAAAAGTGAAAGAGAAAGAAAGGGCAAAATTTCCTGCCAGGAAGAGGAGAAATCTGCTAGCTCTCTGGGAGGAGTTTCAGGGGGTGGGTGGGTTCGAAAGGGTGAGGGGGAGACGTCGGTGGGTTACTATAAAGCGCATAGCGCAAGTCAACCGTAGCCGAGACTCTTTGTTCGGGTAACAATATAAGGGTGAATCGCGGTCGGGAGAATTGTTTGGCTCGCTCTGGTCCATAAGGGGGTGGGTTGTGGGGTATACAGGGTGGGTAGTGGGTGAGGGATAGAGAGAAAGAGAAAGAGATAGAGAGAGAGGACTGGCAGCGAAGGTTTCACGGGGGTGGAGAGATGATTCCACCATTTATTACAACGACATACCTCTCTGATAATACTACGAATACGACTGCTAACTGGAATGCTGTAGTCGTTCCACTACACTATCATATCATCCCCCTTTGCTCTTCTTTCACTCTTTCCCTATCTCTTTCTATAATTCCTAACAAAACAAGGAATACGGTAAAGCAGAGAATAAAAGATATATCTCATATAAACTCTTATTTCAACAACAAAACCACTCTCTGCAATATAATTCTTTTACTATTTTCGTTTTCTTGTATGTATTTTGTAATGAGATTTGAACCGATTAACAAGCCAGGTGATGATATAATGAAACTTCGAGTATGTTACTTTAAAAGTAACGAGGGTGTTGACAATTCATGACTTTCAAGTTCAGCTAACCTGCAATCTAATTTCTTTGCTTCAGTTTTGTTTCTATATATTTGGTAACAAGCCAGATGATGATGATGATGATGAGTTTGAGTATGTTACTCTAGTAGTAACGAAGGTGTTAACGAGTTAACCGATGTTCTCTAGGGTTAGGCTATTCGAGCTCCGCGTAAATTACGGGATGGTTGCTATCGAGAGTCCAAATCGAAGATAGAACGATAGGATCCTCAGGGTAATAGACCGGGGCTATTATCGTCGTTGCATTAACTTCCGGAGTCCGGCTCGTAACGGTCCGGACGGTAAAATCACCGTTCGAAGAGGACATCGAAGAGAGTGAGAAAGAGAGGAGGGATGATGTTGATGTTTAGGGGGATTCAGGAAAAGGGTGGTTCGGGGGATGAGGGATGGGGGTAGGGGGTAGGTGGAGTAGGTGGCGACGGTTGAAGTAGAACGGGGTCAGGATTGGGGGTTGGGGGAATAGGAGGAGGTGGAGGTGGAGGTAAACTGTCAGGCAGCAGCACCGCGGTATCATCAGCTGTTACCTGGTCGGCCATTAGCGATAAATTGACAGGCAAACACGGAATTGATTTTAGCACCGCAAAACTCGGTTTCTGCGGTGTCTCGCCACCCACACTTAACCGTTTGGCGTTTGGTTTCCGCGGAACGGAGTGCAAAGGGGATTTCGGCTGGGCTCGGTCTAACGAATCGATGTAAACGCGGATGACAGAGCCCCAAAAGCCGGAGACAAATTGTTTTCTCTCCTTCTCTATGAATCTATCTTTCTCTCTTCCTATATCTGTCGGTGTGTATGTTCATATTCGTTATCTAAATCTTTGGGAATCTAAATCATTGGTTGTACGTTGTACTCCTCTTTCTCCTCCTCCTTCTCCTCCTAGTTTGTTTCAAACAAACTTCTTTTCTTTTAATTTGTGCGTCTTGCGAATTGTACGCGGATTATTGCGATATGGTAGCATAATTTAAAATATAATAATAAAAGGATAAATAAAAGATAGGAAAGATTCGAAGTGGCGGGGATGAGCGGGGTGAATTGGGGGTTTGAAAAGAAGAAGAAGAAGAAAAAAATGGTGAGAAGATTTACGTCGAAGGATCGGACGATACTCGCGGAAAATGGAAAAAAAAAGAAGAAAAGACGTTGTCTGACCTAACGGCACAATAGTCTCTTGATTTACGCGGATATAAATACCGATCGTTTTCCACCCTCCTCGTAGAATGGGGGGATGGAAGAGACAACGTTCGTCTATTTATTTTTCCCTGAAGGAAAGAAAAGAAAAGGAAAAGAAAAAAATAAAGTATGTTATAGAGTAAAAGAGAAAGAGTAATAGTAAGAGGAAAAGAGGAAGAAAGAAAGAAAGAAAGAAAGAACGGTCGGAACGGGACGAGACGGACGGACGGATGGACGGACGAAGGGGAGACTCGTACGAAGATGCAATATCACCCCGTTATGACAGGCTCGTATTTTAGTAAGGTGCGGTGCGTCGAGAGAGAGACAGAAAGAGAGAGAGAGAGAGAGAGAGAGAGAGAGAAGGGTGAGAGTTCCATTGGCCACCAACAACCCCCTCATACCCCTCCTCCTCTTCCTACTCTTCCTCATCCCAGCAAACCTCATTCCCTTTCTTCCCTCCTTTCTCCACCCATTCTGAACGGCATCTCCACGCGTGGCACTCGGCCACCCCCAAACGGCCCACCCTCCCTCATCTCCACCTCCACCCACCCCCCCCAAAACGACCACGACCGGCGCGTAACGTAACGCGAGACCCGTGCGCACGGTACACACATCAATCACCGGCATTTTAATATCGGCCAGCGTACAATACCACCAGTGGTATTCCGCAACCTCTACTACTCTCCCCTTTCCCCTTTATCACCCCCGTCCCCCGACCATCCCTTATCCACCACCCCCTTCGTCGCCCGTTACCTCTATCAAGCCCTACTACCATCATCCCACATCCCCCTCAGCAAAACACCCTTCAAAATCTTTGCCTAGCACGCTCTCACATCTATTTTTTTGAGGGGGAGAGGTAGAGAAAGAAAAAAACGCAATTCACAAAATATCATCTCTCTCTCATTTTTATAAGAAAATTTTTCTAATTTGTTACGGTATTCATAATTTTGCTTTTTTTTTGTTGTAATATTAATTTATCGCATTCTCCTAGTAGTCGTTGTCATCGTGGTTCACGAGGATTGGTATTTCTTGTTTTATTTGATTAGATCGTGTAAGGGATTTACGAGAATTTATTAACTTCTTGGGGTTGGTAAATTTTTGAGGTGCTTTTCTTTTTTTTTGTGTATTTGTAATGAGATATATGATCTTGATATAATTTGTTTTGTTAATAAAACAATGTTTCTTGTAACAAATTTTTTGTATAGTTTTAATATTAAATATTAAATTTTATATAAAATTCTATTAAATTATATGAACATAACACAAGATTTATATAAAATTATATACAGAATGAAATACACGAATCATCAGATGAATGTCGGATATATCCGGCAGTGCACGTATCGAAAAAGTTAATAATCGTCATATTTTCAACAGGTGTTATGAAGTTGTTTTTTTGTATATTTATTTTTTTTATTGATTTATGCATAAATGTTGTTAATTCGAAATACACCAAAGTCTAATCGAAACACTCTCTCCCTCATTCACTCTTACTCTCATTTATTCGTATCATCGAATAATTTTTCAACCGATAAATCAATTCAAACACTCTAATAAACTTTTTGAATATTATATATATTTTGATTTGTTTAAATATCAAAATTCTTCTCGATCAAAAAGATCCCAAATTATTTCTTTTAATTATTAATCTCAATCATTATCGATCAACGAATTTCCTATTGACTCGAATGATTAATTTGTTTGTCATTCAAAAGGAAATCCTATAACTTTTCTTTTTCTCTCTCTCTCTCATCAATTGGTTATACCGATCATTCGACATTCAGGACCGGTGATCAAGTTTTCCGTCATTTTCCTGCAATCTCGCTCTCTCTCAACCCTTCCCCCTTCCCCTTTGGAACCGCCACCACCCCTCACTCATACCTCTTGCATTCACGTTGCCTCTTTTCATCGAGTCGAGGCATTTAATGCGCCACCGCAATTACGGAAATCGCCGCTGAAATGTGCATCGATTAGGTACGAAAGAGAGTGAGGGATAGAGTTTGTATATATATGTGTGTGTGTATATATATATATATGTATGTTTATGCGTGTGTGTAAGAGCAGAGAGAGGAAGAGAACGTCGCGTTGTGTTTCAGCCCCTCGACGAGACCCGGAAAACTGGAGTATGGGTTCCAGGCAAGAGGGGTTGATTCCGTGTTGTGTTGGCTTTGAATTTACGAACCGCGACAATTTCGTGATCCAGATTCTCGATCCAGATATCGAAAGTTTATCGCGAGTTTCAACGTTACTCTTTTGTTAAACTTACCGATCGGGTGTAGATGACGATGAACGAAAGATAAGAATTGTAGGAAGATTGGTGGTTAGTTAAAAGAAAAAAAAAAGAAAGAAAAAACTCGGTAGGATAGGTTCTCAAAAAATGTCGAATTGTGTTAGACCCAGAGCTGAGTAAAATACCACGAGTCAGACTCGTGGTTATGGATCAGTGGGTTAAGATAATTGAATTTTGAAATATGTCAAATAGAAATCATGTTATCCAGTGGTGAAAAGGTATCAGTGTTGCACAAAGATTTCTGCAATTTATCCTACGTGTTAGAGCGAAACCGTGTTGTAGAAGGATTTATTGAATTTATATACGAGAGAGAAAGATATAGTTAGGAATAAAAGTTGGTGAGGATGCACAAGTAAAACCAGAACGGGACGGCAAGGCGGTGGAATGGCGAACGGTGAAAATAGGAAGTTTTTAGTAGATGGTTGGAAAGTATGATATAAAAAATAGAAGATAGAAAAAACAAAACAAAACAAAAAAAGGTAGAGTTTGGACAAAATATTGAAACATTTTTCGAGAGCTAGAGAGTTCGAGTCATGGTTAGCATCGATCCTGCTCGATATGCCAAAATCGAGACGCGCACCCGCGCACACACGTTGCCCTTTTTATTTCTGCTTTGAAAATAATCGTCGTAGGTACTCTAACCTATATGTATATGTATGTATGTATGTATAGGTGTATGTGTATGTGTATGTGTATGTTGTTATATACCGAAAATCGGCAAGTGAAATTCTCTTTCGAACACGTGCCGCACTCTTTTTTCGGCCTCGTGACGTAGAAACTGAGAGGATTATTTCTCCATGAAAAACTGATAGGTTGCATACTGCAATCGTCCCGTCCGGGAGTATCCGTTATTATGTAACGAACGGCGATATCTAGGTATTTTATAGTGAATTTCAACTGTGCTCAGGCTTTTTCGTTCTCTTGTTTTTCCTCTCTCTCTTTCTCTCGTTGCACATTCCGCAGGCTTTTTTGCTCTTCCTTTTCCACTCTCTCTTTCTCTCTCTCTCTCTCTCTCTCTTTTTTACTCCGCTTTTTTTTTTTTAAATTAAACCGTACACCGTTTTCAGTATTCGATCTTTATCCTATTATCTTCTCGTATCCACAGAATGAAAAATTCCGATGACTTTGGTACGATATTGAAGAGAAGATAAACGATCTCTCTTTTTTTGTTTTTCATTTTATTTCTCCTCTTTAATTGTTTGCTTGTTGCATGTGTGTGTGTGTGTAATTAAAAAAAAAATAGAAGGAAGAAAAAAATTGGCAATAATCACGAAACCAACAAATTTCAGTTAATTCGACTAGAATTTTAGCATAATTTGCTTATATTTTTTTTTCTTTATAGTTTCCGAAATGCGTTTGCAACGATAATAATTTCGAATTTATGCGTATAATGTCGTAAAAAAAAAAACAAAAAAATACAGAATATCGAGTAGAGTAGAGGGATGTGTTTAAGAGTATAAGGGTGACAAAAAGAAGGGTGGTAAAAGCGGGGGAGAAACTAGTATACAGCTGAGTTTGCATTCTATCGAGAATAAAATCGCATCGGAGTTTTGCATAGCCGATCTACGACATTCGAAAGGAAAACTTGGAGTGGGTAGGGGGTTGGATGGGTAAAAATGATCGTTCGAAGGGTTGACGTCAAGGGTTTTGAGAGTTGCTAGTAGGAAAGGTGGGGAAGAGTTGAATGAAACAGTGTTTGGTGGTGCAACACCGGATGGATGTTTTCTCGTAAAAGCGAGAAACGAGCCGACAAATACAAATTCCTTGTCTTTTTCCCCAGAACTGTTTTCGGGTTACCGCGTTTGTGTTAGGGTGTTAAGCCAACCCTTCGTCCTATACTTTTCCCCTTCCTCCTATCCCCGAATCCCCCTGGACATCTATTTTAAACTTCTTCGCGTATCTTTTACCCTCGTTCGTTTCGTTCCTGGGCTGTGGGGCCAGGGTTTTGGTTCCGGCGGGGTAGTGGGGGATGTTTAAACGAAATTGACATCTTTTGGCATAATCTGTAAAATAACGAAAAAAGGGTAATTAGTGTTTCTGTTAAATCTATTTTTTTTCTAATACAAGATTTTATTTTTTTATTTATTTAAATATAAAAGAATGGGAAGATAATTTTGTGATGACTCGTATTTACGAAAACCAATTGTTGCATTTCGTAATATTTATTAAAAATATCCTAACTGTTCTTCGAGATTTTAAAACCCATCTTTCTATTTTTCTTTTTCTATTTGTTATATAAATTTTGATTTCATTTAACGAGCTATAGAAATGATTTATACAAATTATATTTTTTTTACTAAAACTTCGTCAAAGTTTACATTTGTGATTTTAATTTTGGACAATTCTTATTGTTAGATTTTTGTAATAAATTTCTATAGTCGTCTCGATGTCTTAGCGTATGTTAATGAATTACTATGAAGACGTGATAATTGTCTTTAAGGGTGAAGGGAAGAATAATTTATCGTTCAGAGAGTTTCGTAAAAGATAGATACGTCGATGGTAGATTCACATAAATTAGATCTTTCAACTCGTTCTACTAATGACTGGGTTCTTTTTATATCACCGAAAAAGCATTTTTCTTTTCTTCCCTCGAAAGATTTACTAGAAGAATTTCAATTTTAGGAAAACCGTCGGAGAAGGCCATTAAACCGTGAACGTTCAGAATAGAACATGCTTAACATCCTAACTTCCTAGCCCTTTCTTTTCCACTCACGCGAAAGTTTATTTTTGTTCGACGATTAAGAAAACGAATTCGTGACCAAAGCGTTAAGATTTGGAAAGGAGGAAGGGAAGAGGGGGGAGGGGGAGGTAAAATAGTGTTGAAGGAAGGGGAAAAATACACGAATACTTATGATTCTTCATGGGGTCGTTAATTAACGGGACGTAACGATTACTGTGACAACGTAGTTGAATGATTTATTAGGCGACTCGGTGATCTGTGTCTACAAATTTTTAAGATCATCGGTAATAGTTTTTATGCGATTATCTTAAGATCGTTTTTTTCTATAAGAAAAAGAAAACGTTTGACTAAAATGTGTTAACGTAAAAAAAAAATTAAATTTATTAGGTTGTCAAGTATGAAATGAAGCAAAAGAAATGCACATAATTGAATTGAAATTTGCTCCATTTCATACTTAACAACCTAATAATTAAAGTAAAAGAATATCGAGAAAGATTTAATCACGAGTATGACTCGTGTTATCAGAACAGTTCAATCACGTGTCTGACTCGTATGTGTTTATAGCTCAAATTCTTTACCACGTGTCTCACCCGTTTTGTCTTCGTTTGTCCAGAACGAAGTACCACGAGTAAGATTCGTGCTTACTGTTTATGACTGAAATTTTTTTTACCACGAGTCTGACTCGTGTAAAAATCTCTCAATCTTATTAACCCTTATGTCAATACCCAGTCGTTACAACGTTGTTCAATAGCTGAGGTACCTGGGTACCCGCTTAGGTTATTCGTTCAATAATCGAACTTTTATACCGGGAAACTTTCACATTATTACTCATTATATTAAGGACTACCTGAGAAACCCTTTTTCTATAGAAATATTAACTTTGGAAAAGAGGTAGAAGAATAGCCGAAATTCTTGTGCAGCTGCTTAGTGTTCGTTACTTATAATGGTCAGTTTCAAACTAGATTTGACTTTGAGTGGACGTTTGAATATTTTCTAAGCACTGTGTGTATTTTTTTGCTTAAGATTAGTTGTTCAGTATTATAATAAAACACAAATTGGAGTTGATACAATGGATCAGATGTTGGGTCGTTACACAACCGACAGACGGACTAATCGATGGCCTTTTGTATTTTTTTTAAATATTTTGGATGTCGTCGGTCTTGCAAGTTACATAATTTATTATGAAAATAACAAAATGATAAAAAAAAGACAAAAGAGCGCAGATTATTTTTGCGACAATTAAGTGAAGAATTATGTATGCCATTGATTGAAGCACGATCTCAAAATATTCAGATTATGAGAAATTTCACTACTCGGATTGCGATCGAAAGCATCTATGGAAAAGCAATAAATTCTACAAGCAGAGCAACAACATCAAGTGAGTCCGGTGGGTCTACTCAAAAGGCAGATTCCACTGGACAAAAAATTCTTGTAGGATCATGTTATATTTGTTATCAAGGTGTCTATAAAAAACGGAAAAAAACGCGAAAATTATGTAAAGAGTGTAATAAACCAGTTTTCGATCAACATTCAAAAGCAATAACAAAATGCGAAACATGTTTTCAAGAATAAATTCAATATAGCAATATTTTATGTATAATTTATAAGTTTTATATTAAAATTAATAAAAAGCTAAATAAATTCGTTTATTTATATATTAAATAATATTTTTTATCTCTAGAGATAAGTTTAATTATTTATTACTTTACAATTTTATAGAAATATTAAATTCTTACATATAGGTACCCAGGTACCTCGGGTATTGAACAATGGGGTATCCGACTTTAACTTTAAAGTTTATTTATTTTTTTGCATATTTAAATATCTTAAAGTATATAAATCGATAGAAATAGACTCAAATAACGAGGATCTAAAAGGATTTAAGGGGGGAGACCAGTTTAGATCGATAAAAAAATCGATTTTTTTTTTATTGCATAAATCGTTAGTATAACTACTCAAGAATATGTGGTGAAAACTTTAAAGCTAAATTCGCATTATTCCCGATGCTATTAGCACTTAAGTGACCGTCCGACAGTTTAGCACCGTAGCGCGCGGTAGTTTCAAACGCGTTTTTCTCGAAACGAGTTTTTTTTAACTTGTGTACATTCTAGCTTAAAAAGTTTTTAATAAATCGTTCTAAAATTTTTTGGGATTTTGTCTTTATGCAATTCTACTCTATATCAAGCTGATTTTAACATTATATTATTATTAAAAATATTGTTTTCTAAGCAAAACAGATGAAAAAATATGGTATAAAAAATGACATTGTGTTCAAGCGTCTCAAAAACATGCAATTTTCAATGTTTTTTTTTTAAAACTAGGTTGATATTCTTAGGAAATATGTTGTTAATAGAAAAAAAAAGAAAAAGTTGATATAAAAAAAAAATTGCAACTTCAGGAATGCACACAAGCAAGACACTCGAATGGCGATCGTCCATGTTCATCACGCTCTAACGCCACTATTTCCGGCGGAAATAGCCTGAAAAAATTTAAAAGTGTGCTTAAAAGTATAAATAAAATATCCTCCAAATTTAAACAATTTCTGATTATTTCTTCGTTGTTCAAAAAATTCTCGAAAAACACCAAAATTTCGGCCTCCTAAACTGGTCTCCCCCCTTAATAATATGTCGTTAAATACAAAAGATATGTAAGAAAGAACATGCAAAAGGGTACCCGGGTACCCGGGTATTGACATAAGGGTTAAAAATAAAAATTGCATATAAATATTTGTATTAAAGAAAAGAAAAATAATATTTAAAAGTAAAAGGTTAAGATGAATGATGTCAAATAAAAGATGACGATTCGCCTAATCGGATTTCTCACAGAGACAAGTGTCAACTAGTCCGTATGTGTCGTCAACGGTCTCACTATTATCCGCAATAACGATCGTGTATCGTGTTTTCGACATTTGAAATTCGCTCTCCCGGGTATGCCGATGGCTGGTTGGCTGGTTGGTTGGTTGGTTCAGTTCTGGGTACGATGGGTGCTCGTGTGACTAGGTGACACGGACGCTCAGCACCACCACCACTACCATCACCACCATCATCACCACCACTACCACTACTACCACCAGTGATACTTTCGCAAAAGCTTTCGTCGAAATATAATCCAGAGCGAGCTAGAATTACATCGACCGAACCGAAACGCGCCACGCCAAGCGGATATTTCAATTGACAACGTTCTGTCCCGTTCTAGAGCGCTTATGAACCGATACGATACGATACGATACGAAACGATACGATACGATACGATACGATAGGATACTATACGATACGATACGGCTTTGCGCATCCGTATACGCCAGTTTGACCTATGTCCCTTTTCCTTTTTTCTTCATTTTGCTTTTTTTTTGTGCTTTTTCTTTTCTTTCTTTTCAACACCCCCCTCCCCCTTAACATTTTCTCCTCCCTTTTAATTATTTGATACACATGTTTTTATTTTTTCTTATTAAAGAAAAATCTTACGAATGTATATGTATTATAATAATAGTAATTATATCTATGTTGAATTTTTTTTTTAGTTCATTTTTAATCCTTTCAACGTTTCCTCTTTTGTCAAATATTACAAATATTTCATTTTGTTTATTAACATTTTGTTTTTTTTTTCGTTATATAGTTTCTTCTCTTTTTTTTTTTTTATACACCTCATAAACGAAGGATCGAATATTTTTGGCGATTACATCGATTTTTTCCTATCTTCTTTTTTCCCCACACATCACGGTTTTTTTTCAATCCTTAACATTTCTATCTCTCCTTTATCGTAATTCTTTTTTTTAAATCTACCTTTTAATTGCTCATTTTTAATGTCAAATATTCATATTTTATCTATCAACGTTCTTTTTTTTTCTTCATCAACTGACATTCGGACAAAAAAATTTCAATATTTGCCAATTATATCTAAATTTTACTTTTAAAAATATTATCAATTTTTAACATAAAAATCTATTCTTTTTTTTTCTCTTTTTTCATAATATTACAATATTCCTATTGAACGACTTTTAATATCGGTTATATGTTACAATACATTTGTATATTTATTATAGATTACACGACAAGACATTGTTTTTATATTTTCTATGAAAAATAAATAACTTCATCGTCAACTTCATCGTCAATTCACATGGTTTCTGGAAAGGGCCATTTTTGTTGCAGAAATCATTGTGGTTGCAGTTGCTAATGATACGATTTTTTTTGCGTTATTAAAAACTGTCCGTATTGTTAATATTAACAAATTTAATGCAAGCCTGACATCAGATTGCATTTAATCGCCTAAACACCTGGATTTTAGTTTCCAACGAAATTTTCTTGTCGCTCTACTGTTTTGTTCTCAGCAATGACCCATTGTAAGAATTAAGAATTACCAAATTAA
Organism: Mischocyttarus mexicanus; assembly: GCA_023678845.1. NCBI lineage: Eukaryota > Metazoa > Arthropoda > Insecta > Hymenoptera > Vespidae > Mischocyttarus > Mischocyttarus mexicanus. The sequence goes on along the minus strand of JACGTP010000064.1, from coordinate 177,561 downwards.
TCATAATAAAATAAAATATTATATTTGTATCTTTATACACCTAATAACGTAGATTACCGTTTATAAATCAACTCTGACATAGAAAAGTGTGCAGGAAATCAAAAACTATTACATAAAACTGAAACAGCATTAAACTAGGTTTAACTTTACCAAAAAAGAAGGTGTTCATTCGTAGAGTTTTGAACAATCACACGCGTTTCAGGAATGGCGAATAAATGTCACCCCGATCGACCGATAAAACGACATCGTGACAACGATCTTGCGGGCGGACAAGTGTTCATCGTCGTTGAAACGGAATCTCCGACAAAGTGGGCCGGGACACAAAATAAATATAAATAAAAATACAAATATACATATAACGGGTGGTGGTATGAGAGAAAAACAGAGTAAAGCAGATAGATAAAGGGAGAGAAACAAACAGAAAGAGAAAGAGAGAGAAAAAGAGAGTGAGAGAGAGAGAGAGAGATGGAAACATGACGAACGCGTTGTCGCGTTCGCTAAGCTTCATTCCCATGGACAGAGGGAGAGGAACACGTTGGATTATCCGACAGGAATATCATTTTATTCGACGTTGAACTCATACCGGAATACATTTGTTATTAATTAATAAAAGCCGGCGGTCGGTCTGGCACACAGAGCTATCGGATTTAAAGTTCCACATATCCATCCCCGACCTAAACCCAACCCACTTTCAACCTCCTCTTCCATCCCTCTCTTTATATCTATCCATCTATATACCCCTCTCATTCTGTTCATCTCATCCACGCGAATCCGAATGTTCTCTTTCTCATTCTCTCTTTCATATTCTCTCTTTCATACTCTCTCATTTTGTGTTGTTCTCTCACTCACTCAGTCAGTCAGTCAGTCAGTCACTCACTCACTCACTCACTCACTCACACGTTTTGTGTGTGTGTCCTCTTTCAACCAACCAACAGTTGGGTCCACGTCCACACTTTCTGTCACTCACTCCCATACTCATTCCACGTTTTCTCTGACATATGTGCGAACGCTGATTGACCCACGAGTGATCGTTCGGCCGTGAACGCAAACGCGAATCGGCTTGCTAGCTTGCTTGCTTGCTTGCTTGCTTGCTTGCTTGCTTGCTTGCTTGCTTGCTCATTTTGCAACCCACAATGGAAAATTCGAATTTTCGCTTTTTCATCGTCCTCCGTGGTAATTTCGATCCTCCTACACTACTTCTCCCTTTCCCCCTTTTTTTCTTCTTTTTTTCTACTCTTCTTCGTCTTTTTTTTTTATATATATTAGGCTGGTGGAAAAAGAATGTCGAATTTTCCCTATTGAATCGTTGCTAAAAATCCGACATTTCTTTTTTCTTTTTCGCCAACCCAATATTTCTACATTCTATCTTTGTCTTCTCTTTCTATTTTTTTTTTTGTTACAATTCTTCTCTCGTTGGTTCGTGTATTTGAAAAACTTTTCTTCATTCATTCCAGTTAATATTTTACTTTTTAATATTTTTCTTCTATTTTTTTTTTTTTGAAGATCGTTGGGCCAAGGGATTGTTTTTCTTTTTTTGAATTTTAATATTTCATTTTTTTGTCTTTCGTTGTAATCTTTTAAACAAACGTATAAAAGTCTCGGTAGAAAAAAAAATTGATATTGAAATACCCAGTTGAAATAGGATTTGAGTAAAGTTTGAACGAATATCATTCACATTTATCTCGTTAGGAAGAATTCCGTCAGTCGACGAATCAAAGATGCAAAGAAGTCCTTGAAAAAGAGACAGAGAAAGAGAAAGAGAGTGTTCTCGTTTTCATAAAACACCCATTCCCCCTTATTCCCCTTGTTCCCCCCCCCCCCCCCTATTACCCACTCAAACGAAAACCCCAAACCTAACTTTGACCGAACCCATCCAAAAGTTTGTTCCTTTTAACAACGTCTACTTTGTTAATTACTAATAATATTCAGACAAAAGTTAGGAACGTTTGTCATTGGTCAAAATGAGAAATATTATGTTTAAAGAGGAACATTCTGTGGGATGAGTTTTACAGTAATTGTAATAGCAACTATGGTGAGATAGTGTTGGTTATGACGGTTATGGTTGACGGTATGTCGTCGTCGTCTCGTTGAAATTTCCATAGGCAAACATAACCGAAGCGTAGTGAAACCTACCAACACACACACTTACACACACACACAGATAGACACACTATGGGCAAGAAAAATGAATAAAATTTAGCACCGAAAGGCGAGAAAATTTTCGAGAGGGTGAAAAAGAAGATACCACGTACAGAGGAACAGAATCATACTTCTATCTCTCTTTCTCTCTCTTTATGGTGGTGATGGTAGTAGTGGTGGTGGTAGTAGTGGTGGTGGTGGTTCCTGTCAGTCGTCTGACAGCTTGGGGGATGAAACGTTGCGGAAGAACCAGCCGTACGAGCATGCAAAGAGTGGAAAAGATAAAAAAAAGTACAAGAGAGAGAAAGAGAGATGGTGTGAGAGTAAGGGGTAGGTGGTACGGGGGATGAAGGGGCTGAGGAAAGCTAAAAGCGTGCAATGGTATACGATTTTAACGTTGGTGGGGTATGGGTAGGAGGAACAATCTTTTCTACGTGTTCTACCCTTATTTTCTTTTTTTTTTCTTTTTCCATGATTTTCTTTCTAACGTTTAGCCAATATATCCTCGCGTATATTATGTTCTGTTATTTTTTTTTTTTTTTACTATTTTTATGATTTATTATTCATAAGGATTTTTCAATACCTTATTTTAATATTCTTTTATTTTTGGGTTTTGGTTTTGGTTTTGGTTTTTTTCTTTTTATTTTTTTTCAAGTTGTATCCTCTCGTCTTTTTATTCGCACGTTTCGAATTTACAAGAAGAGTTGACTTTAATTTTAAATATTTATTTTATAGGGTTGTTTTTCTATTTGTTAGGATATTTTGTATTTTGGATATTTCAGATATATGCATTTGTGTTCCTTTTTTTTTTTATTATTATTTTGACGTTTAAAGTATTTTGCCTTGTTTTAATGTTTCTCGTCTTACAATTAGTATAAATTTTATAATTTATGTTTCTGTGTGTTCCTATTTTATTTATTTATTTATTTACTTTACAAAGGCATCTTTGAAAATGCATTTCGATTTTTCGTACTTAAAAAATCAGTATTTTCAATTGAATAAAAATTTATATTCTGTTGCTTTTTAATTCTCATCTTACGATGTTTAAATCATACCAATTTAGAATTTTTCTTTGTATATAAATTTCTTATTTATTTAATCGTGTATGTTGTGGTGTATGTGTATGAGTGTTATATATTTTTTTAATTAATTTGCAAAGAATCTTTTCAAAAGTATTTTTAGATAATTTTAAAGATTTGCATTGTTTTTTTAATTTCTCTTCTTCTATTTTCATCATATTTAAGAGCCCTTTTAATTTCTAATTTTGTATTAACAAAAGATATATATTTTAGTTAACAAAACATATTCCAGAATATTTTTTCTTTATTTTTTGTATTCTTGGATCGAAAGACGAAGAGAATTCGTTCCATGTGTCGGAGAAAGTCCTCGGAGTGTGGCGGATGTCAAACGCGTATAATAGCGAATGGAGGAAAAGGGAGGAAAAGGGAGGGATGGTAGGTAGAGGGGGTGGCTGAGGGCTCGACGACGGGGTGAACGATGCTCGGTATAAGTCAGAATGCGGACAACCGTGTGGTTTCAGGGGGTGAGAAGTTTAAATGGCTCGTCCGTATGGTGCTTCTCCACCCCTTTACCACGTCCTACGTTTCTCACCCTTTTCATCCTTCTCCTACCCCCTCTCACTCTCTCTCTCTCTCTTTCTCTTTCTGTTTCACACGAGAGAGCCCCAATCCCTTTCTTCTTCTTCTTTTTCTTTACTCTGAGAAGTGTCTAGTTTGAAACGTTTAGTAAATCGTTGTTTCTACTTCAATTCCTTGCCACACACATCATTTTTATCCCAAGGTTAAAAGAAACCTCATATCGTGGAAAGAAAAATACCATTTGTAAACTCTAATAGATCAATTTTTTGTTAAGTTAGAGAAAATACAAAATAAATAAATATAAACTTAATAGAAATTCGAGATGAACATTTGATTTATTTCAAGATTTTGTATTTTTATGAAAAATATTTTATCTTTGAGATATTAAATTATGTGTTAATCATGAGAGTAATATTTTTCGAATCCTCAGATTGTGGAAAAAACAGGTACACCCTAATAGAACAATTTTTTGTTAAGTGAAAGAAAATACAAAATTTAATAAATAAAATCTGAATACAAATTCGAGATGAACATTTGATTTATTTCAAGAGTTTGTGTTTTTATGAAAAATATTTTATCTTTGAGATATAAGATTATTTGTTAATCATGAAAGTAATACGTTTGAAAAGAATTTTATGTTTTAAATATGAAATATGTAAAAATAATAGTATTGTATTATTCTGTAACTAATTATGATGTTTTCGATACATACAGGAGTATCTATCGGATACTTAAGATGATCGAGTTGATTATCTTACTTGGATGAAGTAATAGAACACACTATAGCAATTATGGCACGCTTGGAACTTGAAAATCCAGTATCGGTTGTCCTTTTAATGTAAGCAACTATGTTATACTCGTTCATTTACATGTTTAGCTTTTATTTCTTCTTCTCTTTATTTCCTTTTCTTTTTTGTTTCTTCTTTTTAATGAAACATCGTATCACGATGAGGTGGTGGAAAAGGAGTAGGAGGGGGAGGAGGTTGTGGTGGTTCGCCGCAGACTTCAAATTTATAAGTACGGATCGTAATATAATGTAGCCCATGTAATTGAAACCACTTCGGTGTTGTCTATGTAAATTATTAATACGTTTACTATCGAACTAATTTAAACATCAATCGATATAATTTAACTCGTCTCTATTTATTTTAACAAACAATATATACAACTAAAAAAAAAATAATAATAATCAACACTGTTAAACGTAACACCCTAAATTTCGATGAAATCATTTTTACGGTTAATTAAAAGTTCTTAGGAATGTGTTACTTTTGTTTATCGGATGGTAAACAAAAATAATATTTAGTTTCTTGATATATTTAAAATCTATGACGTTTTATTAACCTTTTAGGGTTCCTCGCTATCTTCTAATTTTTTGAACAACGTGTATGACTCGTGGTATCTAGAAAAACTGATAATAAGTACCATAATCGATAAAATTATTTGTCATTGATTGGTCAAATGAAGAATCCTTATTTTCTTGTCTTCTGCACTTTCTTCCCATACTCTCCCACATTTTTTCTTGTATATTCTTTTCACAATTCGATTTTACTTGATATTTATTTAAGTGTTTAAAAACAGAAAATGTATAATGAAAGTGTTCAACTTTTTTTACGATTATGTTATACAGGTATGCATGTATATTTAAATAGATTGATAATTATACTCGATATCCAGTCTCGTACACTAACGCTGAAATATTTCTCTAAACCGTGTACGCATTAGCAATTATTATTGGAACGCACGCTTTGGAGTACCTTAGTTTGACCGTATTAAGTACGTAACTTTAACGTATTCCGTTAGAAATACGATTTAAACGTCCGCAATGCCATAGCATTTATTTGATTTGGAAACGGCAAACGGAATGGCGGAGAGTCATTTAAAACAGGGTGGGGGGTAGAAAGGGGGTGGAGGGTGGAGGGGGTTGTTAGTTGGTGTTCGTTTCGAAGGGATCGATGTGAATCATGGTCTCTAATCTTGTTTCGAAATTTTATACACGACAAGCGATAAAGATATTTAATTATTACATTATTACATTGTAAGTTACACCATCGAAAAATATTAAAAAATTTATTTAAATATTATAATAATCAATAAATATATATGTCACAAATAATAATGAAATAAATGAATTCTAGAATATAAAATCTGGCATATATGCTTTTAAATTGACCTACAAAATAAAATCTGTTTTTAAAAGCAATATTTTTGTTGAAATCAAATCTGTGCCCAAATGGTTTGATGACTGTTTATTGACTAGGATATCAAATAAATAAAGAGAATAGGGAGATAGAATGACAGACTTATACAATATGGTGTAAGGAGGGGGTTTAAGGAGAGGAAAGAGGGGGGGGGGGAGATCAGAATGATGGAAGTTGGCCCGATTTGTAGCATCTGTGACCGTTTAGGAAGTTACTCCCGTTAGACCGTAGCTTAAATCACTCTACTTCGTAGAACCCATAGAGGTGTTCGTTGACTTTCCTGAGTGTTCAAAGCTTTACGAACGAACGAAGGAACGAATGAACGAAGGAACTAACCAAGGAACAACGAAGGAAGGAAGGAAGGAACGACCTCGTCGCACAAAGTTCATCCCCTTTTGCTTGTCCCTTGTAGAAGCTACTCTTTATTACGTTGCAAGTTTCTTGGACACGTGTCGTCGATCAGAAGATCTTTCGGTTCTTCTGTCCAACAAATTTCGAACACGTTTTCACTTCCCCCACTCCTTTCCCAACTACCCCTTCCAAAATTTTTTTCTAACTCTGTGTATTTTGTTAATTTCTTTTTTAATACTTCGATGGCAGAACAGTCGATCGAATCAAAATCGGTCGGGTTTCATTCAACACTTTCTGTAATTTTTATTTCTTATTTTATATTTTATTTAATTTTTAGTTTATCATTTTTCTTTCTTTAGAAGAGAAGACACAGTTATCCAATTTTCTTTTTGATGTATTATTTTTTGTTTAACTTTGATGACATTAAAAAGTTGATTGACGCAAGGTGATCGTTCGTGTTTCTATATTTCGTTTCTCTATTTCTCTCTCTTGATTTTCTCATAACGCGAATATTTGAATATCATGATAAATCAGGTACGGCTAATTATTTCCATATTGTAAAATACCGTACTAAATTATCACTGGTCCTTTATGAACGTATAAAATAAATTCGCCTTTAACATCACCTATGTACACACATATATATATTCAAAATACATATACATATGTATATAAAATATGTATATAAATTGTCAACTCCCGACTGGTATCCTAAAAATAGGCTTACAATTAATTTAATACAATATTAAACAGCTAATAAGATTTAAAATTCAATTAAGTCTGGTTATCGTATTAAAATACAGCAATACCCCGTTCGAATTCCCGTTCTTAAATTGTTCCTCCTCCTCCTACTCCTCTCCCTCTTTGATTTATCATCATCATTTCGTCCTATTATACATTTAATATAATATTTAATTTATTTATCCCAATTTAAACGATTGCACACATGACCTCACTGACATGAAACGATAAACAAATATTCTACGCGTCAGAGTGTTTCCTTCAAAAATTTCTAAAAACAAGATTTATATTAATTTCATTTATTCCAATCGAAAAGTAAAAAACACACACGCGCATATTAAAAAAACAACACAAAAAAGGGGGTGGGGTGAAAGAGAATAGATATAACATTCAAAGCTTAGAAATATGAATACGAGTTATGGGTTTACTCTGCTTGCTCGCTCGCTCGTTTTTGTTGTTGTCGTTCAATGGAAATTCGAAGCACGAACGTGGATCATTTCTAGGATGTATTTGTTTTTATTCTATTTTTCTCTCCTCCTCCCTCCTGCTTCCTCCCTCTCTCTCTGTTTTTTATTTTGCAAAATAAAATAAAATAAAATCAAAAAAAAGAAAAAAAGAAATAAAAAGAGTAAACGGGACTGAGCTCTCGTGCCCACGTATGAGAACGATCCCGTATGAGGAATATACATATATCTATCCTCCCTCTTCCTCCTCATCCTCCCTCCTCCTCCCCCTCCAAGCCCCGAAAACGAACGCTTTCGTTTACAAGGCCGAGCGAATATGATGATCGATTGCAATTTCAAGCATTCGTATGCGACAAAGCCAGTGCCCGTCGGGTGGATTAAATAAATTCCATAATACTCTCCACTTCGATCCCGGTGAATAATACGCGGCCTATCTCTCTCTCTCTTCCCTCCCCTTACCCCTTTTCACACACACACACACACACACACAAATACACGCTTTCTATCTCTGTCACTCTTGGATGTGTGTATTTATTTACCAACGGGGAGTGAGTGGGTGTCGGGGGGTTGCATCCAAACGCATATAACACATATTCGTATACACGTACACACATAGAGAGAAATATGTCCACATATGTAGGAACGCGTTAACCAATACGCATACACCCATATACACACACTCATAGCACACACTTACAGATACACTTACAGACACATGTGTATATAGGAACGAATTTATAAAGCTATCACGTGCCCCGTCGTGTCGATCATCGCGCTGCTGCTTTACGTTTTGTCCGATACAAACGCGCTTCTGGTAGGTTAGAGGGGGTGCAAGTAGAGTAGAGGGGGGGCAGAGGCCAGGAGTATGCTCGAATATAAATATTAAATACCCTTGTTATATATATATATATGTAAGGATACAATACATGTGTGTGTGTGTATGTTTAAATAAAATTAATTATTATTATCTTTTTCTCCCCATTTACCTTAAAAAACCCCCCTATCTCCCCCCTTACATTTTTCATTCTCTTTTTATTCTCTCTCTTTCTCTTTCTCTCTTTTTCTATCACACGCGCATGATATCCTATTGTTGTTGCGTTGCTGCTCACGTAACTCGCAGAAAATTATTATTTCCCCGATAATTGAAATTTAAACGAATATCATTCGCGTAGGTTTATATTTTGTGTTTTTTTTTTTTCATTCTTCCTTTCACCTCATCTCCCCTTTCTCCTTCCTCCCTATAATTAGCATGAAATATCTGCTTTATGGTGGTTCTTTTTTTTTTATATATATGTTCACTTTTTCGTGTTTGTTTTAACACGTTTTGCAAAATTTTGGAACAATTCTTATAGCTCGAATATGATTTGAATTTTTTTTAACAATTGTTAATATATATATATTTATTTATTTATTTTTATAATTTAGAATCCATTTTTTTTGACTGCACACCCCACTGAGGATTCGATTCCAAGATTTTTTTGAAGCGACAATAATTTTCCATGCGAGTTACTATCTGCCGAGCTAACTGCTGTCCCTTGTTAATATTTATTTATTTATTTATTTATTTATTTAAAAAATATCTTTACTTTATATTAAATTAATTAATTTCTTTATTTTATTTTCATTTTATTTATTTTCGAGATCAAACCTTTCGTATAAGAATTTCAGATTCGTATCTTCAGAATCGTTGAAACCAACCAGTGTTGTAGGATTTTCGGGAAAGACTTGACTTATCGTTCCAGAAACGTGCCACTTATGAATGACGTTGCAAAAAGCACGATTCCTTCGGCAAAAAAGAGGGAACGAAAGAGGGGAGTTTAGTTGAAGGTTTTCGGGGTAGAGTTAAGCTACGTTTCAAGGGTGATTAGTGACCATCGGTCCAGTTTGTGTTGCCTTTCGACAAGCTTCCCTTTCCCCTCCCTCCATCTACAAACGTGCATGATCTCTCGTCAGTATGATACCCAACCAGCTGGCCGCTGTCTAATCTTTCCTCGATTATGGGGGGTAGGGGGTGGTGATGGTGGTGGATGTAAATCAAATCTCAAATTAACCCCCTATATCTTACTTTATCTTATTTTACCACGATATTACAATACTTTTCCTTTTCTACATTGTTTTATTGTTAATAATAACAATAATAATAATAATAATGATAATAATAATAACAATAATATTAATAATATGATAATAAAATTTAATACAGAAAAATATATAATTTTCGAATGACTTGAATTTCACGAAACGTTTCAACGTTCATTAATTAAAATGGGTATTGAAAATGGGGAGGGGGGAGAGGTTTGAAGGGGGGGTGGGGACTGGATGAGAATATTTTTATGCGTCTGTTGATTATATAGAAAATGTTTTCATTTGATATTTCGATGAAGATTACAAAAAAAAAAAATAAATGGAAAAAGAAAAATATTGAAGAGTTGGAAAAATATTTTCATTTCACGCGCGCCGAAATATTACGGTGGAATATTTTTTTCGATTGTCGATTAATCATGCGATATACGCGTTTGTGTGTTTTTAATTTATTCGAAGAAAGAGTGTCCATTTTAACTCGTTAAAATATAGTCACTCAACAAATTGGTGGTAAACCATAAGATGAATTCGATTCAATGGTTGTTTCTTCGTAAAAGTTCGAAAACCCGATAGCCTAACTCACTCAATTACTCTAAACAACGACCTAGGAATGAGAAAACATCCCGCAAAAACAGGTTAACTTAACCTTGTTATCCAATTGATCGCCCTTCTAAGAGCTATTCTCCTAATTGTCTTTTCGTGCTTCCTTTTTTGTTCTTTCTTCGTCGTAATACTCGATTGAGACTCTTTTTCTTTATTTTTCTGTTTCTACAGCGAGTACGATAAATCGAATTTGCGTTATACTTAAATATTACGTCGAATAGATTTTATTAATTGAAATAAAAAATCTGGAAAAGATGATGCTCCTAATTAATTGCTTGGTTTACAACCACGAGCGAGACTCGTAGGAAAGAAATTAAGTTAGAAACAATAAGCACGTGTCAGACTCGTGAGTAAGAAAATTGAATCATAAACAATAACCACGATAGAGAATATCGTCGAATAAAATTTTCCTTTCCCATAGTAAGAAAGAATTAGAATTAGAATTAGAATTAGAATTAGAATTAGAATTGGAAATAGAAATATATAAAATTATATAGAATCAGGATTCGACGGGCTGACGATTTACCTGTGGTAAACCGCCCTTTTGCACTGATAGAATAACGATAATTATAAACGGAGGTCGGATGTTTTGATTTCATCGCGCGGTAATTAATTCGTAATCCGGATGCGGTCCGGCCGCAGTGACATTATACGATTCGGTCGGTCGAAAATATTAATGCACTGAAATACTGTAACTGGATTCGTACTCGGTCGCATCCTATTCGACGTAGTTCGTTACCCACCTTTCCAACTCCCCTCTACTCGTTGCTGGTAAACTCTGTACCAATCCCCCCCCCTCCTACCCTTACCCTACCCCTACCCTCCGATTTTCTACCCCCCTATTCCCCCTTCTTTCCTATATCATCCTACAACACAGTGTATTGCAGGATTCTCGTAGTATGCATTCGCTCGCTCGCGCCGAGTTTGGTTTGCTGAACGTTGCTGAAACGCTTTCGAATCTAGGACGAGCGTAAAATTATCCTGAATTTTGGTAATCGTCGAACCCGAGGCGGGATCTCGTGTATCCCTATCGTCCTGGGCATCGGGTGGCAGGGGTGCCACTAAACACCGTGTAACGATCAATCGCAAACATGTCGCGCTCATGATTGAAATATCGATCCTACCCGGTGTCGGAGATGAATCGTTAATGCGTTACGCGATACTTCGCCGCGATACGGATTACACGATTATAGTCATTTTGCGCAGGATTTTTATTTTTTTTTCCCCACCTCTCCCTCCTCCACCCTATTTTGTTTTATTTTATTTGTATTTTTATTTATTGGAAACAGTTGGTTGGCCCGGGTTGAGACAAAAAATGTCCGCTCTGTTCGATGAAAAAAGAAAAAAAGGAGAAGAGAGGGACCATTATTCGGGAAATTTTTTCAATCGTTTACCGATTTAAGCAAATAAATTTTTGTTCAACGTGGAATTTCATTTGTTTTTTTTTTTTAATGATTTAAAAACATAGTCTAATTTTTGGCCACATTGCTGAACGAATGCCTTTATGTTTTTACAAAAAATAAATACAAGCTTTTCGGTTTCTGAATTGTTATAAAAATTTTTCTATTACTCGATTTGTACAAATTTATATATTTTATTTCTAATAACTTTGTATTGATTTTCATGGTTAGAAAAGATAGTTGGAAAGAAGAAACCTTAAGAAAATTTCAAGGCAAAAGCGTAAAAAGACGTCGTTTACGTTTTGGCGACTCGTTGTTGCGTGAAACGAAACGGAAGTAAAATCTGCTCGGGGGGGTTTCACGAAAAAGATAGAAGAAGAAGAAGAAGATTTCCTTCTACTTATCCCCTTCCTCCTCACACCAAGGAAGCTTAAAAATACGCAATCTCGCGATCATGTCAGGCTGAAGAATTGAAATCCGCGGGTACTTTCCTTCACCAGTGAGTGCTTCCTACTTCACCCTCTCCTCCTCTTCTCCTCTTTCCTTCATCTATCCCCTTTGATATCGTTTATCCATAATCATTTCATTTTCCCGAATCTCTTTTCGTCCTTCTTCACGTCGATATACACCAAGAAGAGAAGAAGGAAGTCTTTTAACGGTTTAAAGCATCTTCCGCATGAACTCGTTGCGAACTTCTCCAAAAATTTTCTCTACGATCCCCTTCCCCTTTTTTTCGATTCCACCTACGCCCCGTATCTTTCTGCTTTTTTTTTTAATCTCTGTAGTATAATTGTAATAGAGCAATAACTCTTTTTCGTTCGGTCAGTAAAATTTCGACAATAATTTTCTATATAAAGTTAAAGTAATTTTTTATTAATAAACTACACGTTAAAAATAGATGATTAACATTATAGATCACTGAAAACAAAATGATTGTACCTAGAATATTATCCTTATTATCAAATGCAGACTTTGAATCTACGTCAGTCACTCGCGAAAAAACTTAGGAAGAAAAAAAGAAATAAAGAAATAAAGATAGTCAAAGCCCGGCTCGACAATAAACGTGACAGAGACACTTTCGATGCAAAGTACAGATCCTTCGCATATTTCAGAGAGGAAAAAAAAAGAGAGAGAAAGAGAGAGGAAGATGTTGGCAAGATCGAAGCCCGATCCTATCGGTTATTGAATCGTTAAGCCGAGCTCGAATAAAGAGATCTGCATAAACGGGCTTGCCGATAGATCGCAGTAGTGCGGAAGGAACGACTCCGAAGGATGAACAAGAAAAAGAAGAAGAAGAAGAAGAAGAAAAAAGAAAATAAAATAAAAATAAAAAAAAAAGGATCCTGTATATCTCACTCTTTCCACATTTTTCTCACCCTCTTCAATACCCAGCCCGTTCAATCTTTCTCTTTTTCCTGGACTCCAATGGGACGGACGATGTGAAACGGGGCTGGAAAGAAGAGGTGGAGACTGACGGGTGGGAAATAAAGGGAGAGGGTGCAAATAATATTTTGAGACGCTAAAATGTGTCAGCTCGCTGATCCCGCTTGACATTTGAATATCCAGGGGTCGGAGTGTCGGTTTTCTCTTTTCTCTGGCTTGGGCGACGAATATCACCGACACCACCCCCCTCCAAACTCATCCCACTCTTACCACCACCAGCAATATTTATAAAGCTTTTCCATCCTCCTACTTTTCTTTCTCTCTCTCTCTCTCTCTCTTTCTGTATTTTTCTTTTTTCTTCTTATTCCACTCGAAGCTAGTCAGATATATTTCTACTTTTTCTTTTTCACCCTTCAAATGGTTATTCCCGTTTATTTCTCTCTCTCTCTCTCTCTCTGTATCTCTTTTTTATATTTAAGTTTACACAGAATTTTTTTTTTTATTTACACGCATGCGTTTTAAGCTTCGTCTGAAATTATCCTTATTTTTGTATTCTTATTTTATATATTTTATTTAACTCTAATAAGGATTTATCTATCAATGTTGGTACACGTTTAGTATTTATGTGTCAGGAAATTGATTTTAGAAAGTTAATCGAATATTGATTACTCGATTACGCTTGTAAACCTTTCGTATTCGCCAATACTAAATAGAAATGATTTTACAACAATTTCTAATAATAATTGTTTATTATAACAACAATTATTTATAACAATTACTATAAATAATATATTATTTGGACTCAGATAGGTAAAAAATAAATATTCTTAACTTAACTTTTTTAAAACTTTTCATTGAACTTAATACAGATCAGTTACCTAACAAATCTTTAAACTATAACGTTTTCCCAATACGTTTTATATACCTAACGGTTATATAATCTATTGCCATTTGATATAAAAAAAAAAGAAAAAGTTAAAAACAAGTCAACCAGTCGAGAGTAGTCTTTCGATTACTTCAGTCCACGATAATGGTAGTTCGGGTATTACGAAGTATCCTTTTTACGTTCCACATTTCTATCGTAAATTGACGATAAATATTCTCGTCTTGGATTACCTACGATCGCTTACTATCCCCCCTCTTCCCCCGTATCCCCTCTCCCACTCCCTTCTTTCAGACCCCGAAGGCCTAAAGAATTTCCCTTAACGACTAACGGAATTCGCTATCGTTTTAAAAACATCATTTTCTATCGCATCGATTTCAAATATCTCGCGTCCATTATGAAAACCTGTGTAAGAAAAACCTTACAACCCCCCTCTCATTTCCCCCCTACCCTTCCAACACTCCATGGTTACGGGTTAGTAAAAGATTATTATCTTGCAATGGTTAATTCTCGTTCACCCATCCTCCATCCTCTACCCCTCATAATCTTTCTTTTTTTTAAATACTTTTTCTTTATTTTATATTCTCAAGTGTTACGACGCGTTACGTGTTTCTCATTTCGCCTAAGAGCGAAGTAAAGGAATGTCGAATTAAAAGGCGGATAATTTCAATTTTTGAAGGGAAGCAGCCACTCGTAAAGCGACGATAGCTGGAACACAGTGCCGCTTAATTTACGAACGTTCCTTGCTATTAAACTCGTGTAAAATTTTCTCTTACGGTATTCCTACTGGCTATGGTGTATGATACATACCCTCTTTTCCCTTCTCTCCTTCAGTCTCTCTCTCTCTCACTCTCTCTCTCTCACTCTCTCTCTCACTGTCGTTCTGTTTCTCTTTTTTAACGTTCAACACACTTGCTTCTGACAGATCTGATTTCAGAATGGCATTGGTTGTATGTGGAACTTATGAACAGTAACCTGAAAGAGAGACAGAGAGTGGATTGACATTTATTCTCGTCAATGGTTTAAAACACCAATCAAATTTTAAACTACATTTCTTATATATCTCTCTCTCTTTCTGTATTTTTATTTTTATTCATTACAATATAACATGTTATTTATCTTGAAAATAATCAGAATTGAGCTGTAAGATGATTAAGAAGTCTATGGGGTAAAAGTTTCTTCGTATTATCCGGATAGATGATTTTCATTAATTATCCCATAAATTTGGTAACATTAACACACACCCTTTTTCCTATTCGTTTACTTCCGATTACTTGGGTCACTATAAACATGTGATTAAAGTAAACAAATATCGAGAATTTTTGACACCACGAGTCTCACCCGTACTGAACGAAGTATTAACGAGTCAGGCTCGTGTTTATTTTTTTTTTAATTGAAATTTCCTATTACTAGTCTCACACGTTGCTGTAGGAGAAGAAATTAATTTGATCTGTGTCAATAGTTTCGACATTTGTGCGTTCGGTTCAAAAGTTATTGAAAATAAGCTGAAACGTATTTAGAAATTCTATACGTTTTGAAATTGTGTTACAAACATTGGGAGAAATTTAGTCAAAGAAATTTTTTACAAAGAATAATGAGAGTATGATTGATACAAAAAAAATTTTCACGATTTTTATTAACCACATTTGGGGTAGTATCAATACGCGTTGCACAAAGTTGATTCGAACATTTCGGAATTTGAAAATTTGGATATCAAAGAGTCATCTCGTTTGGTGTTTATCGATCGTTCAAAATAGTCGTTACAAAAATGTATGAAAATAAAATAAAAAAAAGAAGAAAGAAAGAAAGAAATCGATCAAAAAATCTTTACATCATCGGTCTAAATTCATTCGTACGTAGTTAAATACAGAAAAGAAACAAAAATAATTATACTATAATAAATTAAGCATTTAACGTTAGGGATATTAAAATAACGATGGAACGTTTGACTTCAAGCCAATATAAAAATAGTTGATCGTTCACTTTTCTTATAAACCAGTATTCCTAGATCCTTGGAGTACAACAAGAAAAATTCCGTAACATCGTTCCGTGTATCCTCCTATAAAAATTCTTCTTTATGGGATTTTTTTCTCCTTTTTTTTTTCTTTTTTAGTCGAACTCGTAAACCTTTGGAAGATCGACAGGTGTCGATGTATCGTTGGTAACGATAACGATTATACTTGGAGAATACTTGGACCTGATCGAGAGTAGGTTGAATTTTATGATTCTCTCTCTCTCTCTTTCTCTCTTTCTCTCTTTTTCTCTTATATTCTTGCCAAGGTTCGAAATGCGTTCGAGAGATTACGAGAACGAGCGTACGAG
Source organism: Mischocyttarus mexicanus (assembly GCA_023678845.1). Taxonomy (NCBI): domain Eukaryota; kingdom Metazoa; phylum Arthropoda; class Insecta; order Hymenoptera; family Vespidae; genus Mischocyttarus; species Mischocyttarus mexicanus. Next base: position 161,394 of record JACGTP010000064.1, on the reverse strand, counting down.
AATCGTTAAGCTTCTCCGGTTTGATAGGACGAGCCTGTATCTTTGTCAATTTTCAACTTAAACCAACTGATTAAACTTGACTCCTTTAACGATTATCTTGAAACTTATAACTTCACTTGCCGAGAGATATCCATACAAAATGTATTGAAGAAAGATAAAGGAAGAAGAGAAAGATAAACAGAAAGAAAAAGAGAAAGGAAAAGGTAAGAGAAAGAAAGAGAGACACTTGTTTTAACTCGGAGACTTTAATGCTAAGAAAGGAAGAAAGAAAAAAATAATGTTTGAAAGGCTCCAGTTTTCCTTCTCTTATACGATTCCAATAAAATACACGATCGTAAATAACCTAACGTAGCATATTCCAAAGCTGCCATAATAACCGAGCTATGGAATCTCTTTTATACGATGTATTAGTATATACAGGGTGTATCGTTAACGTGCTTGATATTCTAAATAAAAGTGTTCACCATATTATACCAACTATCAACATTTTTAACAAGAACAGGAGAAAGTAACGCGAACTTTTCTTGAGTCTTTGACGACTTGTAAATCTTTATCTCGATTTTGCTGAGAATAACCTGCTTGAGGTTATTTCTTTTCGTTGTTGCTTCCTTGTTCGACGTTTTTACAACCAAATGTTTCTTACATTCTTGTATTATTTCTCGTATCAGAAGAGTTATCAATTGGAATGATTATTTCACGTTAAAACAAACAAAAAATGAATCTATGACGATTTTATTCGAGTTCGTTTAAATTCTCTCTTGCGTGTGTGTGTGTGTGTGTGTGGTTTTATTTATTTATTTAATCTTTTATTATTTTCATTGGCAAAAATGATATTGGTTAGGTGGTTAAAAAAATTGACAGATTTTTCCTGAATCGTGACCAAAAATTTGATAATTTTTTTATTTCCACCAACTCAATATTTTTAATAGTTGCTAGTCAAAAAAAACATAATCAAGACTCCGATATTTCGAAAAATAATATTGTTTAGGAAATTTGTTCAAACTGTGTCTCATCTTTTACGTTTGGTTCGAACGAAGTACGACTACGAGTCTCACACGTGGTTGTAAACTAAGTGGTTAAACGAACTAAACTATCTTCGTAAAATTGTGTTGGATTCTTTTAACAATCTTTTCCAAGTGACATCTCAAGGCAAGTTAGAGTAGACCTTTAAATATACCTTTTGGTATATTTATTTATGAAATATTAATTGTCAACGTACGTAGTTAAAAACAGAATAAATTGTTCTCGATGAAACTAAGAAATTAGAACAATAATTCGTATAAGATTGATGAAAGTAAAGAAGAGAGATAAAAGTGTCGACGGCTAGCGGCTTGTGAAAAAGAGATTTTGTAAGCAAGCAAGCAAGCAAGCAAGCATCCGTCAAGGATAGGCTGTAAGGTTGGGTTGGGTTGGCTTGTTTCACAGGAGCACGGGAAAGTAGTAGAAGTCGGCAGTATAAGTTTTACAGCACTGGTTTGACACGGCGATTAAGCCAGAGATTTAACGATCGATCGGAGCGAGCTTTCCAAGCGGGCGTTGAAGAAGAAAAAAGAAGAGGAGGAAAAGGAGGAAAAAGAGAAAAAGGAGGAGGAGGAGGTTGTTCGGTTTGAGTACTTGGTTGGTTGACTCTCTGAGTTCTGGGGTCGTATTTGACCCACGGAGGTCTACCGATCTTTGCGATTCTTGCGATCATCGTTGTCGCTTTTACCTTGTGTCGTGAAGGACTCATCATGAAACTTAGCACATCACAGTGAGAGTATGTGTGTATGTGTGTGTGTATGTGTGTATGTGTGTGTGTGTATGTGTTAGTACAAATTTACATATTTCTCTTTTTAGCTCTTTGCGATCGTAAACCGAACTCGAGTTTTTCACCTCACCTCGACGCCTTTCTTCTAACACGCGTATGATCGTTCGTGTATGCGTGTATGAGTGTATGAGTGTTTCTTCTAAATACCACACTGTACTTCAATTCTTTTTCTTCCTTTCTTTCTTTCAAAGTACAACGAACCGTTTCTTCGGAACGTAAAATCGTGATTTGTTGACATTTACCACTCGCCCGAGATACGCCCGCAGGAGTTTTATAAATCAAATGTTCATCCGCAAAATATATATTATGAATCATTGTAGAGTGTAAAAAGGTTCTTAAAAGGTAAAGAAGAAAAAGAAGTAGAAGAAGAAGAGGAGGTAGGTTTGCTCTGATGTCGGCTCATTATCGCTCCAAGCAGAAACTAAATTTAATGTACAAAGTCTTGTCTCATCTTTTCCAACACGGTACTCATCCAATAGGATCGAACGACTATGTTCTTCTTCTTCTTCTTCTTCTCTCTTTTCGGCTTTTTAATAGTAATAGTAGGCGTGGTCATTGTTAACGAACGATTCAAAAATAGACATAATTAATCGTACCCGATTAACGTCCTTCAACGAATTTTTACACAATTTTTTCGTCAATTGTGCTAAATGTGCAACTAAAGAATTTGTTCAATTTGTGATGTTAAACAAAAAAGAAAATTTAGAACAAAACATTTCAATCGTTCGTTGAATTATTTCCAACCTATTCAATTATTTCGATGATTTTTCAAATATTTCGATAAACCCTTGACTATCTAAAAACACAAACCCCCCAAATCTACTAAAAATTGTCTTCTTTCTCTTTCTTTTGTTTTTTTTTTGGAAATATCAGATCTTATAAAAGAGAAGATGAAATAAAAAAGGATAAAAAATGAAGTAGTCCTTTTGAATCTGATGAAACGAAGTAGTATCACCCGTTATACGACCAACAAGCATCACGGTCGTTGCATGCAAATTTGCAAGTTTGTTGCTAAGCACATGAGTGCCAAGGGGTAGGGGAGGAAGGAAGAGGGTGTTCGGTGAGCAAGGGGGGTTGGGACTTGTCGTTCTTCGGCGTGAGATGTGGTCCGTCAAAAGGTCGTAAAACGGCGAGAGAGGGCCCACGTCGTTCGGTTTACTCGCGAGAAGAAGGAATCTATGGGGGCCTGTCGTGGTTGTGGTGTGGTGTTCCATGTTTGTGTGGGAGATAGTGTTCTCTAAGTACATACATGTAAAACACTAATATATGTATACATATTATGGTTGGTAAGAGTTAACCAATACTAAGAAAATGATGGCAGTTCGGCACGTTTTATACGGGACGTTCTTAATAACCCCGACGGTCGTTCTGTACCCATAGCCTTAAGGGGACCCCTTGAGAGATAATAAAAGGTAGGCCCACCTTGCCGACGATCAAGGATCGATGTTAAACTCTCTTTTTCTCTCTCTGTCTCTCTCTCTCTCTTTTCATCTCTCTCATTCACATTTTCTTACAAAGATTCACGAGAGATCAACGGACTCTTCCCATTCGATCCGATCTTTCTCGTTGGTTACTTTTATACCTTTTTTTAAGATGATTTTAACGTATTGCATAGTCGGTTAAATATTGGCTCCTGATTAACTGCGAATGATCATTTTTAATAAATAATAGTCGATAAATAGTATATTATTAAGTTTATCTATTAAAGAAAGATATTATACGAGTTTGAATAAATGTCAAAGTACTTTCATCGGTGATTAATAACACGATTGACCTACAACCACGAATGAGACTCGTGGTACTACTTTCGGGATAACACGAATCAAACTCATCTTTCAACTATTCTTAATTGAGATTAATAAATATCCCGTTTCCGTTCGAACAAGAATACCACTTTTCTCGGTTATTAAACTTCTCGTAGGATAAAATCTTCAAAACAAAAGGACACTACGCTCTTGGACGTAGTCAAATTGTGGCTCGTAATTTAGACAGAAAAAAAAGAAGAAGAGAGAAAAAAAAACAAAAGAGGGGTAGTTCCTGTCAGGGGTTTAGTTCGCACATCTCGTATCTTCGTCTCTTTCTCGTTCTCTTTTTAGTATAGGGGCTGGAAAACTGGCTACAACTGGGGGTTAGGAACAAACGGTTCTGTCCGCACTTCCAGACGTACCCGATGGATCATCCACGTCATAGGACGTGGTCTGCCTCCTCTGGGCTTTCAAGCGGTCTCTCCTATGTACGTTACTACTAACCAACACGTATATACACCATACCCATACTCCCATATACCGATTCGGTCTCGTCACCCCATTGGGATCCTCCGGGTCCTCGAGTATAATTTATCCCGTTATGCTAATCGGAACGATTTGTCTAAATTAAAAGGCGCTCCGGGCTGATCCGCGGTCACGCACGTCCCCATTTTCATTCTATCTCTCACTCCCTCTCTCTCTCTCTCTCTTTTCTCTTTCACATAAACACAGATAGATAGATACACACGTGTATGTATGTGTGTATGTGTGTACTATTACCAGACACCACATCCTATTTTCACCAACACATTATTCTCAACCTATAACATACTACATAACCTGGAGAATACTTCATAGAGGAAACTAGACAATTCATAAGCTAAAATGTTATTTTCCCCCCTCTTATCCTTCCTCCTCCTCCTCCTTCTTCTACTTCCCTTTTGGACAGAGTCCTTTTCTACTTTCTATGTTATCGCTAGTAAATCCTCAAGGATGATGAGATTTTAGTTTATTGTACGTGTGCGGCTCGATTTCTCGCGAACCCAGGAAGACAAAGGACCTCTCCCTCTCCCTCTCCCTCTCCTTCCCCCAACACCCAGTGAACGAATACTGCAGTCACGTTTACACTTATACACCTTTCTTTTATATACGTATACGTTTATATGAAAGACTATATAAATGTGATCGTGCGTGGTCGAGGGTTGAAGATGGTCCGGCCAATGGCCACGGATTTGTTTTCCTCTTCCTCCTCCTTCTCCTCCTTCTCCTCCTCTTCCTCCCCCTTTCTCGTCTTGGGGAATCGAACACTACCCTCTTTCTTTATTTTTCTTTCTCTTCCATCTATCGTTGACCAGACCATTTCAAATCCTATCCAGCTACGAGAACCGCCTGCGAAATGAGCTTTCTTTGAGGATGATGGACAGATCCTGGAGTTTGCTGGAAGAGGGATGGGGGAGGGTTGTGAGATGGAACAAGGAAGGACTTGAATCCTTGGCGAATCATCTTTCGACTATCCTCTCTCTACGCGGATATTTCGAATTTGATATATTTCCGGATGAAAGGAAATAAAAGAAATATCGTTTGTTTTATTACTTTTGAATACAAACAAACAAGAATACTGAGATAAAGAAGAAACAAGTGAAAAGGTTAACTCGTATTAACCCTTTCGATACGAGTGCCGGAAAATTTAAAAATGTTGATAGAAAATAAAAATGAAACGACACTGAAAAGATATTTCGAATAGGTATTAGTCTAATTGTTAAACATAAATTGGAACATAGCTAATCATCGACATAGTTTCCAAGCTCAACGATCGATAAACTGACGGTTCTTTTCTTTTTTGTTCGGTGGGGGTTGGAGGAGGGATGAACTTGGGGGGTGAGAGACTAAACTGACCGCGACGAGAACCGCGTGACGTTCACGCCGGGAACGTGGTTACAACTTTATCGTGGATTAATTATGGAAAATTAGCCCGATCGAACATATTTGTATTCGTATTTATATATATATGTGCGTGTGTGTGTATTCTATGCTATATATAGACCCTAGAGTTATATACAATATATCTCTATATATGTAATGTTATACACATGGAAGATAGGAAGCTACGTGATTGGGTATTAGCGCTCACGCATTTGCCATACTCAGGAACAAGAGTAACACACACTGTAAGGGTAGGACGGGAATGACTATGGCGACATCAGCAACATTCCCCGTCATCATCCACATCGTCATCATCTACCCATCCGTCCTAGGACTCCTATCCCATGGGGGGTGGGTCGGACAAGAGGTGTGGTAGCAAGAAGAGAGGGGGTAGGCGGGGGAGGAGGTTAGCGTAGAAGATGTGATGCTGTTTCTGTGGAGGATGAGGGTTAGCAACAGTGGCGTGCTAAGCCATATAAATCTGACCATCTTACGCTGGCATAAGTCTTAGGATTAGCTCATACCACCACCACGATTCTCACCACCTTTACAACTACCAGTACCTCCACCATCATGAACACTACTATCAACACCACCATCACCAACAACTTGGTTTGCTACCGTCTTCAACATCAACGTCACACCGTTCCCTTACTACCAACATCTACCCAACTCGCGAATTTTCTTTCCTTCTTTTCTTTTCTTTTCTTTCTCGTTATGGCCTCGAGAAACGAGACTTCTTCTTCTTCTTCTTCCAACCCTCTCCCTTTCCTCTTTCTCCTCAACCCACGTTTCCCATCCAACTTCTTTGTACCTCAGAGAGACACTCCAGTTAGAAGAAGAAGAAAAAGAAGAAGCTTACCCACGGGATGTTAATTTTTTAAAAGCCAATTGTTATTCTCGCCGCGTTGCTCCGATTCAATTTCATCCACCTACCACCCTCTACTTCACCCCTTACCACCTAGCTATTCTTTTTCTTTTTTTTTTATCTTTTTACCATCTTCTTAATCTTCCGCTTCGAAGACGTATTCCAACGTTTGGACCTTTGTCTCTGATTTTTTATCTTCCTCTTATTATTATTATTATTTTTTCCTTTAAAGCAATAAACGAAACAATAAATTGTACTCGTTAATGATAATTATAGATTTGAAAAAATAATAAATAAAAAGGGTATTTTCTATTCTTCCAAAAGGAGATGAAAAAAAGGTTCTTTTTGGTATTCGCAATGGACTTTCGTGGGTTCAGAGGGTGAGGAGTTGTTGGGGGTGAGATGGAACGGTTAGTGGGCTGATATTGGAGGGGTAAAGGTGACGATATGTACGGGAACAAGAGTAAGAGAGAGAGAGAGAGAGACAAATAGATAGACAGGCAGACAGTGAGTGTGAGTGAGTGAGAGAGAGAAAGAGGATACAGGTTTCCCGGGGGCGGCTGATGAGGTATTGATGATAGGATCGCGTCAACACCAGCTGAGCCAATTACACGCCTAAATCTCCTTTCTCTACCTACCTCTCTCTCTCTCTCTCTCTTTCTCTCGAAGACTATTCCTGTGTATCGGTTTTGCCGTTCACGGTACGATCGACACCTGCTTTTCTTTCCTAAAACCCACTCCTGGTTTACTTTCCATCATCTGGATTTCTCAACTGGAATTCTAACATTTAATATCTTTACGACTTCCCCACTGTTACTATTTTCCTATACTACTATAATGATCGAAATGGTGAATGTATTATATTAGGTCTACCGGAAAATTCTGTCCGTTTCTATGATAACAATTCTATGCGACACTTCTTGCACTTTGAAACTGCAACTCGATAAATTAACAATCAAATCGTAAGCATAAATACAGCACACGTAATTTTTTTTAATTCTCCGATAAATGCAGAAATATCAACGTGGTGTAGACGTTCGTTGACAATTTTTGAAATAAAAGCACCTCAACGTGCGTGACACGTCTTTTCTAACTCGAGTGTTTAATAATAATCATTTTTTATAATATTTCACGATTTTTACAATGTTGCATAAAATGTATCTTCATTTATTTATTTGATTTTGTTTTTTTGTTGTTATTGTTGTTGTTGTTTTTTTCGAGAAACAACGAAATAAATCTCCTCGGAATGGCAGCTAATTTTTAGTCCTCTCTATCTCCGTTCTTCTCGTCTATCTGTCTGTCTGTCTGTCTGTCCATCTGTCGTTAATTCGCGTCTGCGCCGCTTTTGCACTTTCGCGCGTAAATTTACGTGGATTACAAAAATTCGTAATTCTCTTGAAAATATTATATTTCCCTCCGGCTACGTTAACACGGCACGGATTACCTTCCCCGTTTTGTCACTGGCTATATAAACCATCTATGTATTTGTATACACTCACACACACATAAACGTAAATACATACATTTTTCGATCGACCTTTATCACACCGATAGCCTGCGGGTTATTGTTCTATATCAACACAAAAAAAAGGAGAAACACAACGAACAAAAAATAATATCATAATAATAATAATAATGATGATAATAATGATAATAATAATGAAAAGGATAAATAAAAATATGTATAAAAAAAAAAAGAAAAATATGAAATAAAATAACACGGGAAAGTGCTAATTAATCTCTTTTAAGGTTCGACACGGTGCACGCGTTTCACACTCGCATAACTCGAACCAAACGCGATTTTGTTTAAAAAGAGAGAGTGTGTAAGAGAGAGTGAGAGAAAAAGATTGAATGAGAGAAGTGATATTATTATATCTATTTTGTATTTAAAATCTCGCCTATCTCGAATTAAAAACCCTAACTCGGTCATATTCTTTACGAGTATTCGTTTACTCGCATAACAACCAACCAACCAAACAACCAAACAACCAATGAACGAACGAACGTATAAACGAACGAAATGTTTCTCTCGTAAAATTAATAACTCCATTTTACCGGTATGTGAACAAACTATACTTGTATGTATTTATAATATACATACTACTATAATATGAATATGTGTATAGTTTTCTTGAATGTTTATTTCGAGAGTTGTGCAATTTACTTTATTGGATATTTACGATATCAACGAGTACCCTTCTCTCTTCATTTTTTTTATTTATTTTTTAATATCAATAATTATTTATAATAATAATAATAACAATAATAATAATAATAACAATAATAATAATAATTAAAATAATCATTTTTGTTCTTTTGTATTTTATGTTTCAGGTAAGTACTAACCCGGTTTTTCTTCGGATCATCGATGGTTCTATTCAAGAATGATCTTTCTCGAGATAAACATTGTTTTACGATTCGATGATACTATATTCGTTAGAATACTACACCTACGTGTTCGTAAGTAAATTAATTATGTTTTAATATTTTTCTGGAAAAGTCAATTCGTAATAGTATTGGTTTACAATCACGAGTTAGACTCGTGGTAAGGTATTTTAGGTGAAAAACAATTTAACACGAGTCTTACTCGAGTGGTTTTTAACTATTCTAAATATTCTCTAACTATTTAATAATAATAATAATAATTGTACTCTCATCTTTTTCGAGAACACGATTATTATTCGAGACGAGGAAATCACAATTGCAGTAGTATTACTCGCATGATTTATTTCCATATTTTCGTTTGATGAATCTATTTAAAACGTTTCATTTTGGCCGATTAAATATCATATCGATTGGTCAATCGAAATAGTTATCGAAAATGTTACATCTGTTGTATCCTTATGCAAATATTGTTTTTCTTGTTTGTTTTTCCACAAAATCAATAAAGCTACAAAATATTTGAACGAACTGTGGTTATGAAAATGATGAGATCAATTTCCGAAGACGTATATCATACTAATCGATTTTGTAAATAAATCTCAATAGAAATTCTAGAAAATTGATGAGATAAACAGTTAAGATAGAAAGATAAATAAATCGAAAGATACAAAAAGATAGAAAATACAGAAGAACGTAGAACGAATTGCATAAATTTTCCTACCACAATCCCACTTTGTCAATTTGAAACAATCAATGTTTGCTTCTACTGCAAAAATTTCTAAATTCGTATGCACTGAAATCTAATTAGTAATCACTAAACCTTCAAACTGTTAAAAGAACATTTTAATGTTAAAAAAATTTAATTTGACATCAAAAATAAACGATGAATTTGCAAGAATCTTCCAACCTCTATTCGACTTTGTCAATTTGATACATAAAACAATAACAAAATTGTTATCTATACGTGATATAATTAAAAAAATATCATTCATTGAAATTGAATTGGTAATACTTTAAACGTAACTCCAATTCCATGTACGTTATTTGTGATGACGTTATAACCAAAGTTATGGAAAAAATAGTACCGTGGAAGATTTCTCGAGGCTATTTGTCCGCGAAGGAGGGAATACAAATGGAAAAGAAACAGATAGGTGGGGGTGGGATAAGAGAGTGGGGAGCGGGAAAAGGGGGTTCAGAAGAAGACTCCTTTGAATAACAAACTGCAAGGAAATAACAAACGCTCGGTTACATTGAAATAGCCTCTAAGGTCGTATCTCATGAGTTCTCCGGACCGAGCCTACGTTAAAGAAAAGATAAGGGGGTGGCTGAAGAAGAGGAGGGTTTCGGGTCAAAGAAACAAAGAAAGAAAGAAAGAAGATATGCCCACGTTGGTGGTGGTAAGCTTTGGATTCGTGTTTTCTCTCCCGCGAAATCGCTTCCCAAATCTCGCGTGAAAATTACCCTATTCAGACCTCCTGTCCGGAGATCTGAATCCCCCCTCTCACTCTTCATCCCCCTGTTCAGCCCATCGAGAGACTTTCTCTCTTTCTAGCTCGTATTTCATCCCTCGGTTACATAATCGGCTTTTTGTTTCACGTTTTTATACCCTTTTTTGCCTTGGTGTGAGGGTCCTCTCGGTGCTACGTGAACGAGTTGGGTTGGGTGGGGTAAAATGGGTGTAGGTTGAGGTGGAATGATAAAAAGAGAGAAAAAAAAAAGAACGATCGGATGGAGTGACAAAGAGGAAGGTAGTTGCGATGATGTTTCTGGAAGGGTAGGTGTTATCCTTGAAGGATATCCTAAAGCACCTACGAACTCTCATGCTCGATTTGTTTTCACGTAACCTACAAGCCTATCGTCTTGTTCAACCATTTTTTTCAGCTCTCTGTCTCTCTGTTTTACTTTTTCTTCGTCGAGAATATCAATCACTCTTTCTTTTTAGATTAAATTGTTTTACCCTTATGCTACTCCCAATAAAACCTCTTTTGGTTACCAATTTATTACTTCTTCTTTTTCTACTTTAAATTAACAAAGAAATACTTGCAAGGAAATATTATTCTTGTGTTCGTTTAAGATTCCGATGATTATAAAATCAAAGCAGAGAAGAATACAAAACAATGTGTATTTAAAAAAAGATATTCTTTTTAATTAAAAATATTTTTAAGTACAGGGTTAAGAGGGGGGGACAGGTATAAATGAACGAAAAATTCAAGAGAAAATAACAAAGACTGTGCGTAGTGAGAGATAATGAATGAACGAAAAATAAAATTCAACGAAATATAAATATAAAAATATAATAATACAAATTTAAAAAAAAATAAAAAGGAAATATCAGAAAGGAGAAAACAAAACAAAACAAAACAAAAAATAAAAAAAAACGTTGGCTCAAAAGAGGATTGTCGACGGTGAGAGAGAGAGAGAGGATAGGCAAAAGAGCTGCTGGCCCGTTTCTCGTTGTTGTTTATCGAAGATAAAAAATGTAAAAGAGAGAAGAGGTATGGGGTGGAGGGGTAGGGGAAAGGGAACGGTGTACGAGATCGGACAAAAAACATTCAAACTCGATTTAGATCGAGTAGAGTTCGCTGGATAACGAGCCCATCGACCGCATCCGGCGTTTCCGGTTATTTTCGATTCGGAATCTATTGGATATCATTCTCCAATTAAACCGCTTTTAACGATCCCGCGAATACGGGGGCATGGATCCCCCCCCCCCCCCCCCCCCCCCCCAAACCACCTACTTTCCACGTACGACGAGAAGAAGAATGGTTTTTTTCTTTTTCTTTTGTTTTTTTTCTTCCTTTCCTCTTGCATTTTGCAATCGAGAATCTCTTACGAAACCATTTTCCCAGGTTTTCCCAGGTTTTCCCAGGTTTTCACAGGTTTTTCCAGATTTTCCTGTCGAAACATTTCCAACAACTCTCTGCCACACCATCACCACCCTTGTTCCTCTGTGTTACACGCGTTTAATCAAAAAATTAAGTTTAACGATCTCGTTAAAATTTTTATAACATTTTCCTTTTTTCTTTTTTTTTTTTATACGGAATCTTCTTACGGTCTTTTCCGTTTTATAACATCATTTTTTTTCTGTTTCTTTTCGAAGGTAGATTTGTTTTTACACCGCGTATGAATTTTTAGAGAATCTTCTTAACACGTATAAGTAATACGTGTGTGTATCGTGTGTGTGTCCGATAAAAATATGAACGACTAAAAGTTAACGAAAGATTTTTTACAATTGAATTTTCTTATTTTCTATTTTGTTGTTGTTGTTTTTGTGTTTTTTATATTAAAATTATTTATATCATATGAATATTATAAATTGTAAAATAAATTTGATATAATTCTGTTAGTGACTTTTGCAATATAATTAGAATAATTATCAGCCATATTTATGCTTGAATTAAATTTAAAAAATTCAAAGATGATATTTGCCAACCAATTAAGAGATTCATTATTTTTCAACGAATAAATAAAAAATGAATACGATTGAGTTGCAATATGGTTATTCTGAACGATATTTACAAGAACATTTTTTTGTCTACGTTCATACTTCAAACGCATGATTTTTAAATAAAAATAAATCATCTCCTCGATTTGCCTTTTTTTTTTTATTTCTTTCATCCAATCTTCTTCTTTTTTCTCCTTTTTTTTTTTCTTAACCTCCCATTTTTTTATTTTCTTTCTTTCTCGTTAAAAACCATGACTTTCGTATCGCTTTACTTTTCCTACAACTTTTTTTTCTTTTCTTTTCTTTATCCCGATCATTAATAATATGACGTAAACGTTATAAAAGATGATGATCAGACCACAGTCAACATGGCGATTAAATTATTAATGACTATTAAATGCTGTTTAATGACCTGGCATGATACAAGTTTAAACGATTAGTAAGAATATTTCTGTTGATCGAATGTTCTACGAGTGTTAAGAACTCTAATAACACCTTGAAATATATGAACCATCTATTCGTAAGTTTAACTACTTGGATTACAACCCACGTGTGAGACTCCTGGTTCAATTGTTTTCGAATTAAATGCTATTTAATGACCTAGCATGATAGAAATTTAGACGATTAGTAACAATATTTCTGTTGATCGAATGTTCTACGAAGACTCCAATAACACCTTGAAATATATGAACCATTTATTCGTAAGTTTAACTACTTGGACTGCAATCCACGTGTGAGACTCGTGGTTAAATTGTTTCCAATAACACGTCAGACTAGACTAAACTGTTCTCGATATTCTCAACAATTTATAACAGTTCATTTGTTTCTTACATAAAAATTCGGTCTCTGTTATTAACCCATTGCCCTATAATCACGAGTCTCACTCGTGGTAAGCAGTTTGGGCCATTAACAATAACCACGAGTCAAACTCGTGGTTCAATAATTCTCGATATTTGAAGGAGTTATTAAAACACGTGGAATAATTTACTAAAGTAGTTTGACACATAAATAATGTTGTGAGAAGAAAATTAAGTATTATAATATTGATGTTACACGATTAATTAATAAAAATTGGTAATGTGGGGTAAGTAATTGGAATAAGTGAAAGTTTTAGGAAACTAAGGTGTCGATTCATGCATCGTACCATATACGAAAGTCTACAAGGGGTCTTTATGGTGGTTATCGATATATATGTGTGTATGTATGTGTAGGTTAGGGAAGAGTATGATCGATGGTATGAGAGGGTAAGAGGGATTGTGTAGGTGGTAGGAGTCAGAGGAATAGGGGGCTGATGTGGACCATATGCTAACCGATATGTTCGATGTTTTCTCTCTCATTGGGACAGTTCTACCAGTTTTCTTTCTCCCATTATTATTTTTATCTTTATTTCTATCTACAAAACGTTTTCATCATCATTCTCCTCCTCCTCCTCTTCCTCCTCTTTCATATCTCATCATAATCGATATTTTATTTTATAACCTGGTTGTTCTCTATTCTAACCTGATAAAATAAATCGTTAGATTATTTCAGTTTACACTGATTAAATCGATTACGTTTTCTTCTTTTTTTCTATCTTTGATTGACATAAACGAGGGATGTGTTTGAATTTTATATTTTTTCAATATCTCTACTTCTAATTCTTCTTTTTTTAAATTTGACAAATCCATCATTTGTTCAATGATTTTAATCTTCTTTTTATTTGAGAAATATTAAAAAGTTTAAGATTCAACAAATCGATCATTTGTTCAATGATTTTATTCTCCATTTTATTTGAAGAATATTAAGACTCGACAATCCTCACCTTTATCTTCTCAAGAATGATTCGAATTCTTAAAATATTTTCTCAACCTATCGAAAAATGTTCGCCATTCTTCCTTCGAAAAAAAAAAAAAAACATTTTCTCCCATCAAAAACCACCAAAACTTTCTTGATTACAACTTTGCTAAAAAGCATAGAAGAAGAAGAACAAGAACATAATAAGTTTCTTCTATCTTCGAGTCACGTAAAAACCAAAAAACCAAAAAAAAAGGTTGACGAAGGAAAGAAAAAGAAAAAGAAACAGCAGATTACAAGCCTTGACACTTGGCTTCTTTATTGGCAAACTTGGTTATCCTTGTGAATCACACAGACGGTAGTGAAGCTGATAATGGTGATATTGTGTGGTTGTAACGTTGGTGGTAATGCTGGTGATTGGGGTGGTGATGTTGGTCGTGGGGTGGAGGAGGAGAAGGTTGGTTGAAGTCTAGCAACGTCTCGTTAATTTACAATTTGTTAACGTGCTTCCTACCCGATGAGAAATGTCGATATCGGCCATCTGCTCTTCTCGCGATATTCTTCTCTCTCGTTCCCCTCTACCCCTCATCCACCTCCTCACCCCCTCTTCACCACCCCCTCCTCATCGTTTTCTCTTATTAAAATCCCTCGTTCGTGTTCGTTCGTTCGTTCGTACGTTCGTTCGTTCGTTTGTTCGATTCGTTCGAATCGAATTCGTATCTCAAATCCACATTAACGACGAATGTGAAACCCACGAAACATATTTAATATGTACATATACGAGTTAGTGATTATGAATCTGGCTACAGTTGTATGAATAAATTCGTGATTTTTCTTTGATTTTTTAATCGTACTACTTTTTCATATCCAAATGAAGAATGTCTCTCGTTAAATGAAAATAAATCTATAGATATTTGTATGCGTATGTGTTTATCTATTTATATAAAATTATATGTTATATTATATAATAAATAATATAATTATTTATTGTATTATTGATATAGTTTTGTATTTTGTATTTAAATAAATATTACCAACATCGGTTGGGTATAAAGAAAATTATTGTTCAATCGTTCGACGCAATATTCGCAATATTCTTCGTTTTTGTTCAATTACGTTGTTTTAAAATGTGACTAATATGAAATCTGTTATATTTTTATTAGAAAAATAATTGAAACGTTCGAAATGGAATGTTTCTCTGATACGTTTGAAATTATTGAAATTTTATTTAAGGATATCTGGGTGGGAGAGAGTATGAGGGCAATAATCAAACATTCTATTGAAATTCGTTTTATTTCAAATACGAAATATTCCAAGAGATTTGTATTAATTTAATATTCCATGAAACAAACTTAAAATCCTTACACCCAATTCGCGAACGAGTTTTAATTAATACGAATCTGACTCGTTGCATTAAAATGACAAGAAAAATAAAAACAAATAATATTATTTGTCTTCAACTACTCAATAAACCGAGATACGTTTTAGATCTGTTAAAAAATCCTTGATAGAGTAATAAAAATCAGCGAGAAATATTTTTATTGAACTGGTTCGTATATATTCGTTTGAAAGGAATTCACGAGAGAGAGAGAGAAAGAGAGAGAAAGAGAAAGAGAGTAGGGTCTTTGAACTTGTAAGAAACACACTCGTCCAACTTCTCGAAGGATCCTCCTTCGAAAAATAAAATAAAAATAAAAATAAATAGGAATAAATAAAGAAGAGAATTACGAATATATTGGTATGCGTGTTGGGTATTTTAAATCCCAAAAGGCTCGTACGCGCGGTTGGGTAATCATGGTGATGATGATTATGATGATGGTGATGATGATAGTAGTAGTAGTAGTAGTAGTAGTAGTAGTACTAGTAGTAGTAGTAGTAGTAGTAGTAGTAGTGCTTGGTGCCATGTGTAATCGGGATATACATTCGCGTCCTTTCAACGCGTATTTCTTCACTGAATTATCGGGACAAGAGAATTAAATAAAGAAGAGATTTTGTCCCTCATATTCAAAAGATAATCAAACAAAAAGTCAAGTCGAGTCGAGTCAAGAAATGAAAAGAAAGGATAAAGATATATGTTCAACTCTTAGAAAGTTTAAATCACGAGAGTTGCTGGGTTATAGTAGCATTCATAATTGCTATAATAGTATTACTGAATTTATTTAAATCCTTGGAAGGTAAGAGGAGAATGGTGGGGTGAGGTAGAATAGAAGGTGTGGGTAGTTGTCCGGGTGTCAGGCACGGTTTTCACATGGTTTTCGTTTGAAAGGGTTTTACCGAATATATCCGTGTCAAGTTGCGATTCACGTATATCAATCCTGTTTAACAATTTTTTTTTTTGTAGATAGAAAATCATTTAATCTTACTCACCTACTAAGAGTACTAGCCAAGGATTAGAATCATTTATTATTATTTCATCAATTGACTCGAGGACGAACTTTAAATACAAACGTACAAATGCATTAAAGTAGGAATGGACGAATGAACGATTGAACGAACGAACGTGAAAGAAGAAGTTACCTCTTAGAGTGGTTTCTGAGTGAGAAGTGTAAGTCGAAGTATAGGTTCTGGCATTTCCTGCCTACTGCTGAATGGCAACCGCAGCCGTAAACCGCTCGGTCGAGTTCGATTACGACGACTATGACGAGGATGACGACGAAGACGAAGACGAAGATGACGACGAAGACGAAGACGAAGACGAGGACGAGGACGGCCATGGATGCCTTCAAGTATAATAAAAATGATAAAAGGAGAAACTCTGTTTTCTTCTCTTTGCTTTTTTCCACGTCGTTGTAAGAATCGTACCCTACTACCGATCGAAAAGGTATAAAGGATAAAAGTTCAAGCTCTGACAGCTTCTTCTTCTTTCTTCTTTATTCTTCTTCTTTTTCTACTACTACTACTACTACTATTATAACCATTACTACCACAACTACAACTTCGTTCTTCCTTTAGCAATTTTATTACCTTGCCAGTTGGTTCCAGTCGTATAACATCGATTTGGAGACACTTTGAAGCCATTTCTCTCAATGATTTCCTACAAAACCGAAAACTCTTTGACCATTTTTATCATCGAGATTACTTTTAAGAATACTAAAATATATTATTTTCTATTGGATCGATTATGTCTATTAAACTTGTCAACGAAACAACAAAGGATATTACACGTAAATGAAATTAGAAAATACGAACAGTTCAACAACGAATATGACTCGTGTTATCCAGAACAGTTAGGCCACGAGTCTCACACGTGGTTGTAGAGAAAAACATTGATTAGGATTCTTCAATCGACTTGGAAGAATACTTTCAAGCCAATTTCTTTCAACGATTTCTTCGAAACTAAAAATTCTTCAACCACTTTCCCTCCTTCAAAGACCAGAGCACAAACATAATTTTCTATTAGATCAATTATGTCTATTAATAACTATTCAACGATTAAATACGATTACAGTTTATGGCACCATATGAAAGAAACAAGAGAAAAAGATTTAGAACCAAAAACAAGATTCCTTCTTAGCTTAATGCAGATGTTCAAGAAGAAGAAGAAGAAGAAGGAGACAAAAAACGAAGAGAAAAATTGGGGTGGGGAAAAGAAAGTGTTCGAGATGAGCCCGTGGACAGGCTTAAAGTACCGGTCGTAAATAACATCCTGGACGTTTACGTTCGTCAAACGGGAACAACGCGATAGGCATAAATAACTTAGGCGCGCGAACTTCAAAACGTTTTTCCTTTGACGTACTTTCTTGTCTTGTCTCACTCATCCTAACTCATACACTCATTTACACACATACACACAAGACTCACTCTATGTCTGTCTGTCTCACTCTGTTCCTCCCTTACGAAATCGATTCGCATCTCCAGGGCGCAAAGCTTTCCTCCGTTCTCTTCGCCAACCCCCTCCTCCTCCTATTTCTCTTCACTCTCCTTCCCCCCCTATCCCTTGGTTCTCGATACACGAAGGGCCTGGTAAACACCTAGCAGTGTTGTTATAAATCACCCTAGGCGCCTCCGGCCGATTGCCTTTACGATGATTTACCTTCGGCATTGCCGTTAACTTCCTTCCTTCCTTCCTTCTTTCTTTCTTTTCTTCCTTCGTCCTGGACGTACGAAGGTTTCTTCTTACAAAATTTTCTCACCAATACTTTTTTCGATATCTTCAACAATTCTTTCTGTCACCTGTAATCAGTCAAAAGTAACATTAACTGTAAATGAGTACACGTGTGTACATGTATATTAATATTTATGCTAATCTATTCCTAGTTGTAAGTTCTGGTTTTCGTTTTGTTTCCTTTGCACTATCCTTTTCAAGGGTTCTAACTAAATAACTGTACCTACGTAGTTGTTTAACTTTAACGATTTAACGGGAATTAGTATTTCAACGTAGCAAGGTTGTTGGTTTGCTAATCTGAATTATTGTTCATCGAAGAAATTATTTTTAACGTGAAAGTATTGAGCCTGACTCCAAGTACTTCGTTCGAATAAAACTTAAACAAGATCTGCCTGACTCGTGGTTCAATTGTTATTCTCGATTATCTCTCAACTTTTGTTTCCCTTCTTGCTTACTATGACTCAAGTAATAGGGAAATTAGGCCAAGGAGTTTACACTCTTTTTAGTTCCTGTCATATAAAATACTTTAATATGAAAAAGCAACTTGTTCTAGTTTGTAAGTAATTAAGCTTGTACTCAATATCGTGAGAAAAAATAAAAAATAAAATTAAAAACGCAAACAAAAAGAGAGA
Organism: Mischocyttarus mexicanus; assembly: GCA_023678845.1. Lineage (NCBI taxonomy): Eukaryota > Metazoa > Arthropoda > Insecta > Hymenoptera > Vespidae > Mischocyttarus > Mischocyttarus mexicanus. The sequence continues at coordinate 142,714 of JACGTP010000064.1, read as the reverse complement.
GAGAGAAAGAGAATAAATGTTTCTAACATAGATTTCCTTGCTTTTAATGTCCATCGAATGACGAGAAAATACTCTTAAGCTGGACGATTTATTTCATAAAAACGTGTAATACACACACTCACCATGATATTTTCATATCCAACATAGAAAGAGAAAGAGAAAAAGAGAGAAAGATCTTGATAATGAAAGTAAAAGAAAGAAAGACGTAGAGTAAAAGTCAGCAGGACGTTTATCTACCTGCTATCTTTTCGAAAGTGTCCGAGCATGGTTTTCGTGCAAAGACATGCTGGTAGGTTGAACGAGTTCGGTTCGCTGGCGCAGCGGGTCATGGACAAGGTGAAACGAGCTGGGATATGCGAGGATGAGGATGAGGATGAGGAGGATGAGGTGAACTGAAGCGAGGTGAGGTGAAGCGAAGTGAGGTGAAGCGAGGTGAGGTGAGGTGAGGTGAGGGAGATGGGGTGGGGGGCATCAGTCAAGGGATTAGCAGGATTAGCCCTCGAGGGGGACTTGTTAATTGCTCGGTAGGCAGCCAGTCCAGGAGGAGACGCACTGGATGCGTGTGGGTGTACCAAGCCCAGGGGACCATAGTTGGACAGAGATGGAGATACAGACTGGTTGAAACCAAGGACAGTGTATGTGTGTGTGTGTATATGTGTTTGAGAGAGAGAGAGAGAGAGAGGGGGACACAAATCACGCTAGAGTTACGGACTTAAGGTGACTTACTAGCCTTGCATGAGAAACGTTCTAATCTTATCTCGAAATTTTTCTACAATTCCATACAGAGATAATATATTATTTCTCCATTTTTCTTCTTGTTTTTTTTTATAGTTATTTCAATAGTACTTTTCGTGTTAACATATGGGGCCCCCCTCTGTTATAACGGGAGATTAGTGAAGAAATAAAGAGAGAGAGAGAGAGAGAGTAGGAGAGAAAATAAAATAGAAAGAATCAGTTATCGGGTAGCAGTTGGGGTTGTTAGACGAGGTTTTATCGTAGGACGTCTACCGACTTCTAATAACGAAATTAACGGCTGTAAATCCTTAACGCATACTATACAAAATCATTAAATAGAAGAAAGTAAGTAAGAAAGAGAGAGAGTGAGAGAGAGTGAGTGAGAGAGGGAGGATTACGCGTAATCGGTGAAGGTAATTTTTTACGAGTTCGACACGCCCTTTCGAAAAGGAACCAATCGGATTAGACTCGTAAGTAGGGTCTACTCGTTGAACTAATATTATTTTTTTCTCTCTCTCTCTCTCTTTCTCTTCTTAATTTTATTTCTAAAATAAATGTTCGATTTAGTATCCCTTACTATTTTCTTTTTTTTTTATTCTAAAGTGTCTATACATCGGTCGAATATATCTTTGTACACTCTTCGATAAAGTATTTTTACTTTTAACCTTGATTCAATTTTTTTCTTTTTTTTCAGTATTTTTCCTTCTTTTTATTTTGGGGTGATATTTCGTTTAGTTTGGTTTTCCTTTTGTCATACGGTTAATAACCAGCTGCAAGTTTTCCATATTGCGGGATAAGTGGCATCGAGTACGCGTAATGGCGCGGGTACCTGACGGACGGCCGTATATGACTAGCATAACGCGCAAAGCCGCAGCCGTACATCACGGCTAAATCACGATCCAAAAAATATACAATGCCTGACACAGGGGTGGTGTTCCTGTCATGCCATGGGTTGCGCGTGCTCTCCTCTCTCTCTCTTTCTCTCTCTCTTTCTCTCTCTCGGTTCGCGCTAACAATGTGTACCACATCGCCCGGTATAAATGACATTCACTCCGCGGTGTAACCTACCCCTCATTCTCTCTCTCTCTCTCTCTCTCTCTCTCTCTCTCTTTCATTCTCTCTCTTTCATTCTCTCTCTTTCATTCTCTCTCTATCAATGTCTCTCTTTCTCACCCATGCACCCTCTAGTCCCGTCCCGGCCCCTTTTTCGCTATACCGTTATACCAATATTCGACGGATTCTCTGGAAATCGTTCTTTCCGGAACAACTAGAGTTATTCTATTCTCCAGTATCTTTTTATCGTTTTGGTTTGTTTCCTTTTCTTTCTTTATTTTTCAAGTATTTTTCAAGTATTTTTCAAGTATTTTTCATAATCTCTAACTGAATAATAATACAACATAATGTTTTGTATTTTGTTCAATTTTTCCTATTGGTTTTTGCTTAAAATGTAAACATCTTGTTCCCTTGACCTATAACTACGAGTTAGACTCGTAAGGAATTTTTGAATTAGACTGGCTCGTGGTACGTAACTTTCACTTGTACAATGAATCATAGTTTTTAGGATTATGTTTATCTGCCATTTAGTTTTACAGGCATTGAATGTCTGGATTTGATTTCTTTTTTATACAGAATTGTGTACTAATTAACTACTTGTCTCCTATCTTCTAATTCCTGATTGGTCGAGTCACAATAAACACGTAACTAAAATAAGAAAATATGAGAAACAACTGAATCACGAGTCTCACACGCTGTTGTAGAACAAGTAATTAATCGATCAAAAAGAAGATGTAACAAAAATAGTGAAAGTATTAGAATATTCGCTGCAACTTGAAATAAATACAAAAAATAACAAAATGAAAACAGAAAACTGGAACACGTTAAATGGAATTATGGATTTGAAATACTTAAACTGTATATTTACTTTATAAAAGTGACTCTAGAAATCAATAACTAATAAATAGTTAATCGTTAAAATCATTTGAAATCGTTGATATCTCTACTTTCTCTCGGTCCGGTCATAGAACACGCATTTAAATGGAAATCAACTTGGGATTTTGAAAGTAAACGTTAAGTTGAAGAAAAGGGAAAGAGACATGCACGTTTAACATCAGGCAACGTGTGTATAGCTGTATCAAGCGTGATATTGCGAAATTAATGGTAAATCAAACATCCCTCTTGGCGTACTCCTGTTTCAGCGTGTCAGTGGTCTTGTCATGCCATTAGAAGGCTACAATGGACCCGGGGATCCAGTGCGACCTATTATGTCGCATTTCGTTACGTCTCCCAATACAAATGCCCCCGTGGCGATGGGACCGATAAATCAGACTTTTCGTACGATCCTGGCTATTGTGCTCTCACCCCACTGATGATGCGAATGGATATCGAGCTGTACACGGTTCTCTTTCTTTTTTCCTTTTTTTTTTTTCATTCTTTTTTTTTTATTATTTTTATTTCCCCACTATAACCGGTTCCCATATGTGTTCGATGTAGACATATCTAAATAGGTATCATACTGATATAGACAGATATATGAGAGAGTTAGCGTCTTACTTATTCATCTTTTTCTCAGACAAATTCAATATTTTCTTTTTTTTTTCTATTTATCATTAATATTTTATATTTTTAATAGATTGGTCTATGTGTGTGTAAGTGTATGTGTGTGTTTATTTAGATGATTGCTAAATTTCAACCAAAATTTTTCTAAAGTTTTCATTGCACTTGGATATCGTATTGACATAACGAAAAAGTAATTCAAATCTTGCATTGATACTTTTACCATGTAAAATTAATATCAGGTCCTTAACAATTAAGTTAACTTTGTGAAATTATTTGAGATACGTAAAAAAGTTTCACAATATATAAAAATAATAAAAACAATTGTTCTCGCGTCAATCGTCACGTGATTTGATACCAATCGAATAGAAATCTGACCAAAGTTGATAGAAAAACCAACAAAATATAGAAACCCAGCTTCTTTTTATTATTTCTCTTTCAACGTTTCCGGTAGTCTCTGTTCGTCGAGTTTTTTTTCGGTTAGACGAATCGGTTTGTCTAGGAGTGAACGCCCTCTACAGTTGGGAGGGTGTTGATGATAGTTAGGTGTAGGTAGGATGATGGTAGGTAGAAAGGACAGGTCAGACTGGTGAACTAAGTGGAGTAACAGAAGCTAGGCAGGGACGGAACAACAGCGAAGCCGAAGGGAACCGACATGAGTGACACATGGAAGCGTTGACAGCTACTAGTCCTCCACCTCAACACAGTCCCTTTCCCCCTTTCCCTCCCTTATTACCCCATATTCCCCCAATTCCCCCTACTCCCTTTCACTCTCTCATCTTCCGTTAGTCCGAATGTCATTAGCTTGGAACGATCCAACCAGGATATCTCAGTCGTTTCAGAATTGCTTCTCTCGGATTTCCTTTCTTCGAAAAAAAAAAGGAAAGAGAGAAAGAAAAAAAGAAAAACTCGACACTAGCTTGACGTTTTATTCCTATGAAAAAAATGAGGAGAGAGTAATTAATTACATCCGAAATAAATTTGATTTGTTTTTGTTAAAGGAGAATGGTTTTTACGGATCGTTGTGAGAGTGGCAATTTTTAGATTTGATTCTTCAAAATTTCAGATGAGAATCATTTGGATGAAGGAAGGAATAATTGAAAAGATTTAATGCCTTATGTTATTTTCTCGCGAGTATCAAAACGGCCAATTTATTCTGTTAAACGTGTGCCAAGTTAGGCTAGCAATCATGCTACTCGTCCGACAAAGTTTGCCTGTTTAAATGCTTGAAGAACGGGAAACGGGTAGGGTGGTGGCTAATCTTCTAGCGAATGAGCACCAGCCGGGCTTGGAAACTCTTCGTTTAGGTTAAGAAAGAAAGAAAGAGAGAAAGAGAGGGAGAATAGAGGGGTTCCTGTGGGATGAAAGTAAGATACGTTCAAAAATACGAATAGAAAAGTATCGGACTTTTACCACAATTCAATATAAGAAATATTATATTAAATTACATTTATATTAATAATTATATTATTAAATTATATTGGAAGATTGGTGGAAAAATAATGTCAAGATTTTAGCCTACAATTCAATGGAAAAACCCGACATTATTTTACCACCAACCCAAAAATAATTTAGACATTATTTAACAAAAGAGAGAAAGAGAGAAAGAGAGAGAGAAAGAAGGGTAAGTTAAAGTTAGAACGATGAGAAGCTAGAGGGTTATTATTAAGACGTTCGCACCAAGAGATAAAAGGAACCTGGTAGGAGTGTCTGAGAGTGTAGAAAAGAAAAAGACAGAGAGAGAGTGAGTGAGATAGACGTAGAGGTTGCGGATAAAAGAGATTTTGTAGAGAACAAGTATGAGAGAAAGAGAGAGAGAGAGAGAGAGAGTTTCGTGACTTTGGTGTCCAACAGCGTGGAGGAGGCAAGCGGAAGAGAAACAAATAAACGGTGTGTAAAGCAAAAGAGAGAAAGAATGAGTGAAAGAGAGGGTGACTGAGAGAGAGAGAAAGAGAGGGTGAGTGGGGTGGTAGAAGCCACCATTAAAATGAAAAATGACAATCTCGCTGACATCCCCGCAGGCAGGGTTTCCTCCACTCGGTAGTTACATACCTTACATCCCTCTTACTAAGCAAACAACACCCCTCCTCCACCACCTCACCCCCGTATCCCCACCGGAATCTCTTTCTCTTTTTTTTTTCCTTTCCCCTCCACCTACTCGGAATTATTGGTGATTTTTTAAATCTGTTAAACAGGCCTCTCTCGACCGCAGTTAGTAGCCCTCGGAGCTTTTTTTTTTTTTGCTTCTCTTCTCTTCTTTTTCTTCTGCCTCCCCTCTTCACCACACCCTTCTCTCATTTCATCTCTCCTCTTCACCGTGCTTGAGAACTGTCTATCCTTCTTTCAACCCCCTCCCCTCTCCCCCCTAACCTCCCCGCCCTAACCAGCATCAAACCCCTGTACTTCTCACTTTATTTTCCGGGATTTTATTCCTCCCTTTTTCTACTCTGTTCTACCCAACCTACAATTCTAACACCTTCTTTGTATCTATCCATCCATTTATTCCTTCTTTTTTCTCTCTCTCTCTCTCTCTTCGTTGGTTTCATCCTTTATTCTCTGATTCTCCCTCTCTATCTTTCTTTTAGGTTTAAACGGCCCACGCTTAACACCCTTGTTATTTATTTTTCAAACTTTCCACCAAGCTACCTTCTTTTTTCCTTCCCTACTTCTTCTTCTTCTTTTTCTTCTTCTACTTTTACTTTAAATTGTTTTCTTTAATGTCTCCCGAACAATTGGCTCTGATATTGAAAATTTAATGTCAAATTTATTTTTTTTTTATTAAATGGAAAAATCAAAATTAATTTATCTATCAAAAGGAAAAAGAAATGAAAGAAATTAAAACTTGTAAAGAATATTTGTAGACCCACTTCTTCCTCTTCTTCTTCTTCTTCTTCTTCTTCTACTTTAGATTATTTTTTTTTTAATGTCTCCCAAACAATTCGCTCAAAAATAATAAAAAGAAGAACCAAAAATGAATTTAATTATCTACCAATAAGAAAAAAAAGAAAACAAACCAAAACACGTGAAAAATATTAGAAGGTTGCTTAAAAAACAGGTGTCGAGTGTTTAACTGTTATTATTTCCTATGTGTTCGCAAAAAAAAAAAACAAGGCAAAAAAATAGACTCGGTATATATCCTTCGAAAGAGAAAAGTAGGAGGAGTAGGAGGAAGAGGATGAGAAGAAAAACACCGATGTAAGAGGCAGCTCGATTCTTGTCAAAACAGGAAACACCCGCCTAATTCTCGTTGATCCTCCTCGAACCTCCACCATTCCCCTATCCCATACCCCTCTACCCCCTCCCCCTCTTTTCTCTCAGACCTCGACTTGAATGCTTCCGGTTTGAGAAAGTTTAAAACCGTTTTCTGACAAATACACCACGTCCATCCATTTCATATATCAAAAGCTTCTTTTTCTTTTTTTTTTTTTTTTTCTTTCAACTACTTCGAAATATCTTCTTCGTTCTTGCCTTTCCGTTTCTGTCCAACAACGAAACGAAAGAATTTCTTATTGACATGTAACTGTCATCGGGAACCGGCTGTACGGTTGCTGATGCTGACGCTGGATCCTCTTTCTGCCTTTTCTGTTTGTCTTTCTCCGGTTTGCTTGGTAAAAGAAAAAAAAGAGTAAGAGAGAGAGAGAGAGATCAAAAAACGAAGAACGCGAATTTCTTGTTGCCTTTTCCATTCTGATGAACCGGTTTCAAAGATGGACAAGTCGGAGAAAAGGGTTGGGTTCGAATAAACTCTCCCCCCCCCCCCCCCGACTTCTCCCCTCCCTCCTTGGCATCAAATCGACTACTCAGAGAAGACTTCCAATTGGGTTCATTGCGGCAAAAAAAGGTGTGCGGTGTTCCCTTTGGTCATCCTGGTTTCTCTTTCGAATGATTTTTCTACGATCGTAGGTTCGTATTCACTTTGAACTTTGCTTACCCCTACGTTTCATATATTTTTTTATATTTTTTTTAGCTCGGATGTTTGATTTTACCAGAAATGAATTCTTACGATTCTGTGTGTGTGTTTTTTAATTTCTTTGGTTTTAGTTTTGGTTTTATTTCAGGTCTCGGTGATTTGGCGAAAGACTATGAACACTGAACATTGACGATGAGTTGTTTGTTTTTTTTTTTTCTGACAATTTCGATGCCGTTAGTAGATTAGGTTAGTTGGAATTAAATAAGAAATTCAAGAAGTTCCACGTAATCGATAAAGCTTTTCTGTTTTCCAGTATGACTGAACGATTATGTTCTGAATGAAGAAAAAAAAAAAGGTCATATTTTTTACCACAATTCAATGGGAAATCCATTTTCTTTTTTCCACTAACTCAATACAATGCATGACAAATTTCTATATTATCTTTTTATCATCTAATCTTCAATTTCAAGTACGTCAAGTTAATATCTCGTATTCGAATAAACCTGGTATTAATTCTCAACCAAGCTCGAGAATTTAATGAATACATTCAATGTAACACGATGAAGCAACTTATTTGTCTTATTATTATTATTATCATCATAATCATAATTATTTTTTTCAATAATAATCTCTCACGATCGCAAATACTACTAAAAGAAAAAAATCAAGAAAAATAGAAAGGAAGGAACAGTGTAAAACATAGAAAGAAAGAGAAAGAGAAAGAGAGAGGTAGATACACAAAACCATGGGAGATAATTCTATAAGAATGTTAAACTTCTTTTGCTTGATCATGTCAGTAAAAAAGATTATAGGGAAAGGAGTCAGCGACTACTTCTGACCACGAAGTAATTCGAGGCAGTCCCTGCCGAGTTCTGACCCCACATCTCTGATTCTCTCTCCCTCACTCACTCTTTTATATATTTTTTTATTTTTATTATATTTTTGTTCATCTTATCTCTCTCATTCTCTCTTTCTTTCTCTGTTCCTATCTCTCTCTCTCTCTCTCTCTCTCTCTCACACACAGACACACACACAGACACAGATACACACACTTTCCTTTCTCTGTCGTGCTTTTTAACTCCTTTATTTTTCTCTTTTCTTCATCTACAAGCTCGCTTCTGGCAACTCCGTCATGGCAGTATATCAACAATGATAGTTATACACGTACGTTATAATCGTAAATTAGCCGCAGCAACATAATATATTCGTGGGCTGGTTGCTTCGCGCGTATCTGTTTTATGCGGTTATTATATATGACAGCAGCAGTCATACCTGCTCTTTTCCCCCTCCACCCCTTACCCCCTTACCCCCTCCTCATCTTATTTCTTCCACTCCTTCTTCTTCTTCTTCTTCTTCTTCTTCTCCTTCTACGTTTTCATCTTCTTTCTTATTTTTCTTTTAAAACAACTTCAGCAATCTGCCTGGTTCTTCCCGTCCTGATCCTCTAACTTCATTTTTATTTATTTATTTTATTTATTTTATTTATTTAATCGATCTTATCGATACAATATTTGTTCATTGCATTTTTGATTATTTTATCTTTTTTTCTGGATTTTTAATAAATGAAAGGTAGTCTTTTATGTTAAGTTTCATCTCTCGAAATTTTGTCCACGTCAATTTTTTTGATCTTCTCGATTTATAAAATTGAATATCGATATTATTGATTAGATTTTAATTAAAGGAATTTTTAAATAATACAAAATATATTTAATTACTACACTCGCGTAAGATAAAGATAAAAGATTACTTCTTGAAAGTACAACGAAAACAAACAAAATAATATTAATATTATAACAATTCTAAATATTTAACTAATCGATTTAATCAAACGAAAGTGACACTTCAAAAGATAAACTAAAATACAAATTAATCGAACTATTGTATTGCATAATTAAATATAAAAATAGATTAAATTAAGAAAAAAGAATATAGATCGAATAAATAAATAAATAAATAAATAAATCCTTAATTAAGACGTGCGAGAAAATTTCTACTCGTTGGTTACAAGGAAGAAGGAACCATACTTTAAGTCGGTTTTGAAAATGAAGGCTAGTGTTCGTTAAGGAGAGAAGGGTGAGGAGGAGGAGGAAAGGTGGGGAGGGGAGGGTGGAATACGATGCAGATACGAAACCATACGAAGTCGTATGATTTAATGACGGAACACCGGCTGATCCTGCGAGGGTACCTACTTCGTGACCATTAAAATATTACCAAGTGTTGTATCCTTTGGGAATCTAAGGGAAGAGATTCAACGTTGTCAGTTGTAAACCACGTTCCCCGTTTACACGCGAAATATACCACGCATACTTTCTACGAGTATTTAACACACAGATATAGAATTGCACATATATATACTCGGTGAGAAGAGGACATGGGGGAGTGGGGGGATGAGAGGGAGAAGGAAAAGGGGGACACCACCACCACCACCACCACTACCACCCCCTCGTACTTCGTTCCTGGCAAATTATTTCTCACCGTTCTCGGAGGCCAGGATTAAGAAGTTCCTTGGGAACGACACCGGTGATCTCGACGATCGGATACGCGCGTACCTTTCCCCTACCTGTAAATACACACACACACACACACACACACACACACACACACACCTATATACTAATCTACACAACCATACTCTATAACTATATAACATCTTTACTATCCGATCAAATACCCTAATCGTATCTCGTTTTACTTTACTAACCTGTAATTATTATGTATTTAATCACGTTACTTGATAATATCGAAATTATTTTTTCTTTGATATATCGATTAAAAATATCTTTGTTTATGTTAAATCAATATTTTTCAATCCATCTTATAATAATTTTATAAAGAATAAACAAAATTTGTAGTTCTAAATGCAAATTAAATGATTGATTGATTGATTGATAGTTCTATTAACTACTGATTTTTTTTACAAAATGACCTAATCGTATCTCGTTTTACTTTACTAACCTGTAATTTTTAAATATTTAACACGTTACTTTATAATATCGTAATTTTGTATTCTTTGACATATCGATTAAAAATTTCATAAAGAATAAACAATTCCTACTTAAAAATGTAATTAAATGACCGATTGATTCTTTTATCAACTATTTGATTTTTGTAACCTTTTATTGAAACATCATTTTATATTTATTTAAAAAAAAAAATATTTCTTTAAACTAAGGAAAAGAAAAAGCTATAAATAAACGTTTAATAACGGTACAGGTTGTACGTTTGTCAATTTCGTAGCGGGTACCAGCAGATAGGGCGATATTTTAGCCAGTTGCAAAGTGATACCTTACACGAGCCTCGTTCCATCGTTAAATCATGAAAATTTCTCGTGTCCTGGTATATCCTGGCATCGCTACGGATTATTCATTAATCGGTTATCTCGTCTTCCCCCCCCCCCCTCCACTCCTCTCTTTCTATCTCAAGTCTGAGTTATATGCCGTCTCGTTTCGTTCTACGTTTTGCAACTTGCAACTCCTTGGATCTTTCTTCGTTGGTCTCGCATATAAACTTGTCTACCCATCTCTCTCTCTCTCTCTCTCACACATTCACACATACACACACATACTCTTTCTTTCAATTTATAGTCAGTGTACGAGAAGATGCTAGAATGTACCGATATTCGTGCGATAGAAGTTGAACGTTAAACTATAAACCATTTTCTAATTCGATCTAATTCGTTGATCGTTTTATTTTTAATACAAAAAATGTTAACTTGATTTGAAAAATGAACGAGATTTGTTTATTTGATACCTGACACGAATACACAAACATTTGTATACATTTGTATACGCGTGTACAAGTATGTGTGAATTTTATTTATTGTATTTGTAGATAAATCGGTGTAACGATCTATGATCTCTGACTCAATAATCATTTTTAATATAAATGATACTTGGATTTATTATTAGATTTGTAATCGAGCATGATACAGAAACGTATGTGTGTATGTGTATGTATATATGTATATTTGAATTTATTCATATTATTCGTGGATAAACGCAAAACTATATCATCGAGAGTATCTGTAATTCGATCTAATTCGATAATTATTTTCGATAATAAAAATCAAATCACGCATACACGAACACACATATACATGGATTTAAATTTATATATTAGATATTGAACACGATACACGAACACGAGTTATAAAACGTACACGTTGATTTTAATTTATTTTATTATATTTGTAGATAAACGATTAAATGATCGACCATATGTAATTCGATCTAATTTTTTAATCATTTCCCAATAAAAAAATTCAAATGAAACCTACGTTAATACTTGTATATTTAATCAAAGAAAATTTATTATATTAATATATATTATTTTATATAAATAATATAAAATATATACAATAATATATAATAAAAAGAGAAAAATAATCTCGATCATTCTGATACAAATTTTTTCAATTATTACAAATAATCAAAAAATAAAAATACAAACACTTACAAAATCTTACACATCGAATCCAATAATCTTTTACACCCAATTTCTCACTCAATCATCGATCAACTTCCTCTCAACAAAACTATCATCCTACATTTCAACTAAATCATTTCTAATTAAAAAACGAAACGTTCTTCTAATTAAGAAACGATAATAGTAAATAAAAACCTTCCGGATTGGTTCGTAAAATATCAGATCAAATGCATACATAGGAGACAATGATTGGTACAGATAGCAGCTAGAATGTTGGTGAAGTTGAACAAGGGGGAAGAGGATACGTGTTGAAAAAGGGTGAAGGGAGGAAGGTAGGTGAAAGAGGTGGGAAAAGGGAAGGGGGTAGATTATCACGTTAATTCATCGTGAATTTAAAGCCTGACGCAGGGTTGTACCAGGGATTTGGGTACGAGAACCGCGATGCGATCAAAATTTCTGACGGATACTTCGTCGGCCGTTATTATGACGATAATAGGCCCCGTTTCCTCGTCAATTTCGTTGGAGATCGTGCTGACCGACAAGGACCACCCACCCCCTTCCACCTCCCTTCCTACTCTTCTCTCCCCACGACCCTTTTAAACGCGTTAGAGATATATATGCAACATACATTGGCTACCACTACTAAACACTTTTATATAAACGAAAACGTGCAAGGTTCTACGATATTTGCATTCGTTTCGCATCATCGGTGCCCCATGATATCGTTTTGACTTTCCGGATCACTGGACCACGAGATCTCATTCGACCCTGTCGAATTAACCTTAAATTTTATCCCACCCCTTTTTTTCTATTTTTTCTTTCATTTATTTTGCGAGAGATAAAAGGATACGACGATGGAATGAGAGATAGGAAGTAAGTTCATGAAAGTTGTTTTTTTGTTAATTTTATAGAATATTGAAAATTTTTATATGGATTCGTGAAGTATAATGAATTATTTTTTATGCTAGGGTAGAAAATATTTGTACAAAATTTTTCATTAGTTATTTTTCACACGTCAATTAAGGTTTATCGTATAAGTAAAATCATTTACCATTGATTCTTTTAAATGTTTTCAATAATTATTGATAAAACAGATAAAAGAGTAAATACTAAAAAAAATGAGTGAGTGAGTGAATACGTGAGTTTGATTTTAAACAAGGAACTATGAATACTTGGATGTGTGAGTGTGTGTTTATCTTCAGCTCGGCAACAAATCAAGACGCGTTAGTATGAAAAAAAATAAAAATAAAAATACTAGAACGTTTGAAAAATATATAAAAGAATAAAGAACGGTTACCTGCCGATATGTAGTTTGATTATGCACCATTATGAAATAAATCTAACGCGAGATCATATTTGAAACTCTTTTTCAGTTCTATGAACGCATTATATGTGGATTTATCAAAAGTTATTCGTGTGAATTATGTACGCGTATATACACTGTCCGATTACAAAAATTCTACAACGTTACGATTACCTATTAGATTTTTTTAATTGACAATTATTGATATGATATGTTTAACATTAAACTCTACCACGCGTGATCGAATGTTAAAAATGTTAAAAATTATGGTCAGCTTACGTTTAGATTTACTTTGTCCTTATATCCAAAGCTGCATATATCCATATCCATAACTGCAGGTATCCATATTTGTATATATCACTGTTAAGCACTACACATACTTGCACACATATGCATTTTACTTGCATAGAAAGAGAAATACTCACACACGTATACGTGACGCGAAATAAATGAAGTATTTATCTAATATCGTCGTTACACCTTCCGACTCTCGAAGAAGACTAACGATTATTATGGAAAGTAATTACGAATACATTCGATAAGTACCGAACATACACGAAGATCAAATACAAATTCAACAACGATATTATAATAACTGCTTAAGAGCGAGAGAGAGAGAGAGAGGTGAATGTAAACAAAACATCGAACGCTCAACTAAGCCGGTAGTTAGGGAATGGTTTTTCTATGGGTAATAAATATTTCAAATTTCCTAGAACTTACCGGAAAATATATACATCAGCCGATGCTTAGCTCATTTAGTTTAACCTAAACCTTTGTCTATCTTCCTCTCACTACATTGAATACGTACTTTTCTACAGCTGACTTACTTTTGTATCGTTGACCTACTTTTGCTCACCAGTGACCTATATTTTAACAGATGTTTTCTATTTCTGATAGATTTTTATTTTATTTCTCTGAATATTTAAATAATTAATAAGTAGGTTCACGTATATATCGATTATATTCGATTAAAATTATTAACAAAATAATTATTCGATGTATCTTGAATTTTTGATAAGTCTAATTGCAATGCATGTGCATATTAAAAATTACAGAATATCGTATTTATTTCTTAACAATTTTACTAGCATAATCTATACAATTTATGACGTCTTATGAAAATATTTAAATGTTCCCCTAGTATCTGTGAACAAATTTTCATTTGTTTAAAATAATTTTTTCCATATAATGCTTCTATATATTTAAATGAATGTTTGTTTATAATAATTATATTGAAAATAATAATATAAAAAAAAACTCTTGATTCAGAAATAATAAAAAAGCATCACGCGTATTAATTCAAATCACTTTTCCACTTAACGTTAATAAAACTATAATTCAACAATAAAAGGAAAAGAAAAAAGTAATACCAATCGTTTGTCAATAATTCCTCGATAAGAAAATAGACTTCTTTTGCTTTTCTTTCTCGAATGAAATAAAATAAAATAGAAAAAAAAAGGAATATAAACCGTAAAAGAAAGCACGAAGATTGTCCCGTTGCGAGTGATCATTCTCGTCTACGTGTTCGTATGCGTTCACCAGTGTAACAGCCAATATCAGAACCAGTAGCCAAGATCAACACAACCACTTAGAAACAGTTTTTCTTCTTTCTTGAACCTTTTCAGAAAAAAAAGATGCCGTTCTACGGTAGAGGAATTCGTCTCGGTCACGACAAATTGGCCTGGCACGGTTGTCGTCGTTGGCACAAATTATTAATCACTATCTCCTTCCACCCCCTACACATACACTCTCCCTCTCTCTCCCTCACACACACACACACACACACACACACACACACACACATACATTTTTTTTCTTCCTATTATTCCTCATATTCTTCCTTTTTTAATATTAGTTCTCATCGGTTGCACCCATCTTTCCCTTTTTTTATTCTCATCCTTGTAGTATCTCGAAAGTTAGACAAGGATAAAATTGAGATAAATAGAACGATAGAAAGGGAGGTTACGAGAAGGGGGAATGGGTTGGGTGAGATGAGTGAGAGAAAGAAAAGAAAACAAAGACGAAGTAGAGAAGAAGAAGAAGAAGATGATGATGATGATGATGATGGTGCTGGGGTAGGTGGGGTGGGTGAGTAGAAGGAGGGTAGAGTAGCTCGCGAAAAAGGACGGAACGTGGAGAAAGGACTATCGAATTTCTCGCTCGTTGACAGTGGTACGAGACGAAATGTCCTGTCGATTTATTTATTAGCCGGTCGCTCCCAACCCCACCCCCTCCTCCTCTTCCTCTTGGCGTGCCTGCGGCTTCGAATTCCACCGCAAATCGTTTTATAGCAAAACGAAGGCACGTGCATCCTTATAGCTATAACTACTACAATCTTATTATATATATAAATCTGTTTGTATCTGTATGTATTTGTAGAAATGGGTTCTTTTTATTTGGTACGATAGAAATCTAGGAGAAAAAGAATGGATTTTTTTTATCAATTAATTAAAAAAAGTAAAAGTATATTATTTCATTTGTTCAATTTGGTATAACTTGTTTGCGTGTGTGCGTGTAGAATAATTTTTTTATCAATAAATTGAAGAATTAAAATATTATTTCATTTGTTCAATTTAGTATATTATGTTTATAATAAACCACGTATGTGTGTGTAGAATAATTTTTCTTACCAATGAATTAAAGAAGAATAGAAAATGTTATTTCATTTGTTCAATTTAGTATATATTATGTTTATAATAAATCACGTATGTTTGTGTGTGTGTAGAATAATTTTTCTTATCAATGAATTGAAGAAGAGTAGAAAATGTTATTTCATTCCTCTGATTTTTGTTATCACATTTTACAGTAGATTATGTATATAGATATGTGTATGTATGTGTGTGTGTGTGTGTGTGTGTTTAAAATATAATTTTGAAAAAGAAATAAAAAAAAAGAATATGTTATGTAAAATTATCTTGATTAGCGTTATTAAAACTATTCTATGAAAATATACATACGCGTATTCGTGGATACACGTGATGAATCATATGTGTTTTTCACTACACGCAAAGTTAATTATTCTTACTGTTTTTTCTCGTAATCGATTCTCGGATATCATTAACGCATTAGTAAAGACGAATATTGAATACTACCAACTACAACACCTCGTGTGTCGATCGATCGTATACCGATAATACAAATGCACGTGCGTTTAAACGCGAATCAAGGTGAACCACGTTCGTGTCTGGCAATTAAATTGATCATTCCAATAAGCCACGAATATGTCTATACGATTGTTGTTCAACCAATTGTTCAATATTCCTTTTTTTACATTTTTAAACATTAATATTTTCGTTTGTAGAATCGTCGCGATATTTCGAGAAAGGATTAATCCTAAAAAGAAATAATGAAAAATGCAACTGGAACTGGTTCATAAATATTTGTTCTCTTCAAATATAACATAAACCGATAAACGATAATAAACAAATATTGATATGACCAGAAATGACATTACTTTCCGATCCACCTAATAGTTACGCGAGTGAGAGGAAGAGGAGATCGTTGTAGAAGGAGGAAGTGACCGGAGAGGTGGATGTGGAGATCGAGGAGTAAGGGATGCAAGTTGAAGGGTGGGGTGGGGATGGGGGTTATAACAGACCACAACGGCCGCCACACATTTTGGGCGTTCGGTCGACTCACACGGGCCGCATTATTTTGTGATTGTCGCCAGGCTGCTGGCGGAGTGAGAAGAATGTGTTAATTTTGTGGCGATATGTCAATGTGCACACACGTGCCTCCCACACCGACGTTTTACCCCTCCCATCTCCCCCTTTCCTCCTCTACAACCCTCTTTCATTCTCTCACACAACACACGTACACGGTCTCTTTCGTATCAACACGTATGGGTTACTCTACTCACTCACTCACTCACTCACACTTTATTTCTTTGTCTCTTTCTATTTCATCCGGTAACGTATCTTGCACCATCCCTTTATCCGTTTTGGTCAATGTACAGTCAACTGGCCAACAGGACCGTTCGATAACCGATCACACAGCTCGCATGATATTAATTCCCAATTCGTGGTGGAAAACAATCGTCGTGGATGTCATCGATGACGATTTGTGCGATTTGCAAATCTTATGAATTTATTTGAATTATTTATGGAAAAAATATTTAACTGGTTTCTAATAACGAAATGTACAAATGTTTTATTTCTATTCCTTTAGGCATAGTTTAATTCATTGACTTACAACCACGAGTTAGACTCGTTCAATTCTTCTTCATATTTTCAACAATTGGAACAATTTATTTGATTTTTACTTCAAAATTCTATTTCAATTTTGTCTTATCAACCTTTTAATCCACTACCATGAGTTAAACACGTGGTTCAGTTATTTTGTTTACTTTAATTTTGCGTTTATTGTGACCCGAATAATTGGAAATTAACTGGCAGAACAATGAGTTCGTTCGAAGATCCAAACGTCGTAGAAATAATATTTCACGAATTGAATTCTACATTTTTATATTAATTTTTATTAATTCATCTTTCCTTGTTAGATAAAACATGAACATTTTTTATGACTTCATTCTTATCTTCGAATTGTTCAAAATTCATACCGGTTATAAATTCACTATCGACATTATCGTTCGGCGTTAATCGGCCATTCTAACTCTCTCTCCCTCTCTCTCTCTCTCTCTTTCCCTTTTTCTCTCTCTCACTTCGTGAAAGCTGAAACTTTAATTATTCCGATAATTAATTGATTTCGACTGGCACGTACGATCCATGAAAACCACCCATCTCTCTCTCTCTCACTCTCTCTCTCTCTCTGACTCTCTCATTCTCTCTCATTCTCATTCGACTATCGTCAATAATTCGCAACAATCCGACCGTCCGAATTCTTGTTTCCGTCCAACGAAAACCGCAACGATTCATCAATGCAACCGGCCAAGTGCGAAACGATTGATAATCTCTTTTTTGTTTTTTTTTCTCATCCTCCTATATTCAAAATGTCGGATTTTCCTATTGAATCGTACCATAAAATCCGACATTTCTTTTCCACCAGCTCAATATATATATTTTTATTACCATTTACGTTATATGTTTTTTTTTTATCTACGATTTGAGTCGTAATTTTTCGATGGAAAAGGTGAAAAAAGAAAAATATGGAAAGGACAGAAGAACTTCTTCGAGGACACTTTCCTCGGTGATGCTTCACGAACGGAAATTACTTCCCTGAAACGAAGACTTCTATCTCTTTCGTTCGTTAGTTCGTTCGTTCGTTGTCGTCCTTGAGATTTAAGGATCATTCGAGAGCCTGTGAAAGAGAAGATAGAAAGCTGCATGGAGAAACAAGACTGTCAGAGAGAACTTAGTCGGTCCTTTGATCGGACAAAATCTTTCATCTACTACTCTAACTTCTTACTACCCAAAGATTACGAGAGGTCCTTTTCTTATTATCGTTGACTTTGAACTTAGGAGAAATAAGGATGATCGTTTTTAATAAGGTACAATTAGTGGTTCTAAAAGCAACCATTCCATCTTCCTTCAAATTTCTATTTTACCAATTTTTTTCCTACGTACAAATATTATCTTTTATTAGGATTTTGTTTCTTTTTAAATACATCCAAATTGTTTCTCGTTTCGATTTAAATCGAATTAAAATGGAAATATAATTTACGATTTTTATTTGTTGAAAAAGAAAACAAAAATAAACGCGGAAGAAATGTTTTTTCGGTAAATCGAGGAATGTCTAATTAAATGGAATATGCGATTTTAAATATCGTGTTTTATTCAGGGAAGAAGGAGAAGTGAGAGAGAGGGAGGGTGTATTTAAAATCGTGGTAAATTCGTTGGAAAAAAGAAATGTGTATTATTTCGATCATATTTTATTTGATTTTATTCATTCTATATGTGTTATATTAAATATTATTTATAAATAATTGTAAAAATTAATAAGAGAATAAGAAAAATGATAGAAAATAATCGTTTAAATCGTGTAATTAAAAACTACAACGAACTTATGTAAAATTTTGTTATAAATTATTGTCGTCCTGTCGAAAACCTGTGTCACGTTTGATTAAAGTTTCAATGTAAGATCAGTCACTGTGTAGATTTCGTTAAAAACACCCGGTATACGACACGCAACACCCATACTCGATACTTTATTGTAAAATTGTATTAAAACGTTCTTCTTTTACGATCACTTCGTACTACTACTACTACTACTACTACCTACACGAGTATTCTCAGGAAACACATGGAATGGAAAAAGAGTGAAAAAGAGAGAAGGGTGGTGGTGGAGGTGGAAGAGGAAGAGGAGAAGGTTGAGATGCGCGACGATAACATTTTATTGCCGTTTAACATTTTATTATTATGTTTCTCGGCCATTACTCACTCGGCAAGTGTCAAATCACGCATGAACTATGGGAATACATTTTGTCGAAAAGTTATACTATTTATATCTTCTTGCCACGCATAAAGACAAACATATTGAATCCTATTTTAAAAGTCTCTGCGACAAGAAAGAATACGAACAAAAAAAATGGACAATAAAATTCATTCGATAAAATTGATTCGATAAAATTTCATGAGACGTTTAGGCGAATTTTGTGTAAACCAAAAAAAAAAATCAATAAACCTACGGAATTGATTAAAATAATACAAATTTTAATGTTGTTTTTTTTTTATTGAGGGTTGATGAAAGAAGATAATTTATTTATTATTGCAATTAAATATTGTCGATAGAAATAAAAGTATTTGATATAGTTTATTAATTGTTTTCTTTAAGATGCATTAATATTTTTTGAAACGAAAAATCTACACGCATTGGTTGACATAAATGAAATCTAAAGATAAAATCAATTTTTTATTTTTGATGAACGGTTTATGTCGAAGGTTGAAAAATATTGCAACTTTTCCTCCTATGCATAATCAAATTCGATTCATGGTTAGCAAAATAACAATCAGGATAATAATCAAAATAAAATATGACGTTTTTGATTAACAGATTTTCCTATGGGTGTTTTGTTTCATAAATTTGTTTTAGGGTGTGTATGTAAAAATGTTGAGCGACGGTAAAGGCGGATTTTTGACACCGAAGTGACGTAAGCGACCCGTTGCACCGATCATCCCCCCATTTAAAGGGTGCAAAAAAGGAAAAAAAATAGAAAGAGAGAACGAGAGAGAGAGAGAGACCCTTCATCCGCTTACGATATTGAATCCCGATTTTACGATGAGCCCACCCTCTTTCATTCGTGCAACCCTCGTACTCCACCTCTAAACGTGCCCTCGACGCTCACGGTGTAAACTTTTATTCGCGAATTTTTTAAAAAAAAGAAAATCGGTCCAACTGAGAATACTTCAGAATACTCTCGAGGGTTTAACAAGACAAAGGACAGGCGTTATTCCAAATGTATGTGCGTGTATGTGTGTGTGTGTCACTTTCAAGGAACTATGAATGCTTGGACGTGTGCGTGTGTTTTTCTTCAAGCTCAACAACAAGTAAAGACGACACGCGTTTGTATAAAAAAAAAATGAAAATAAAAATACTTGAACGTTTGAAAAATATATAAAAGAATATAGAACGGTTACCTGCCGAGATTTAGTTTAATTATGCATCATTATGAAATATATCTAACGCGAGATCATATTTGAAACTCTTTTTCAGTTCTATGAACACATTATATGTGGATTTATCAAAAGTTATTCGTGTGAATTATGTACGCGTATATACACTGTCCGATTACAAAAATTCTACAACGTTACGATTACCTATTAGATTTTTTTAATTGACAATTATTGATATGATATGTTTAACACTAAACTCTACCACGCGTTGTCGAATGTTAAAAAGGTTAAAAATTATGGTCAGCTTACGTTTAGATTTACTTTGTCCTTATATCCAAAGCTGCATATATCCATATCCATAACTGCAGGTATCCATATTTGTATATATCACTGTTAAGCACTACACACTCTTGCACACATATGCATTTTACTTGCATAGAAAGAGAAATACTCACACACGTATACGCGAATCGAAATAAATGAAGTATTTATCTAATATCGTCGTTACACCTTCCGACGCTCGAAGAAGACTAACGATTATTATGAAAAGTAGTTACGAATACATACGACAAGTACCGAACATACACGAAGGTCATTAATAATTCTAACGACGAAATTCATAATAGAATTTAAATGACAACGTTCGGTTATCGACATCAGCCGAGGTTTGACGGAGAGTAACGAACATAAACAAAATATTAAATGCTCTACCAAGCCGGTAGTTAAGGAATGTTTTTCTTTGTGTATTTCATATATAACGAATTTCCTAGAATTCACCGAAAGATATTAACAGTACCGATGTTGAGCTCGTTTGACTTGGACGTACACCTTCGCCTATCTTTCTCTCAATACATTGAATACGTACTTTTCTACAGCTGACTTACTTTTGTATCGTTGACCTACTTTTGCTCACCATTGACCTATATTTTAACAGATGTTTTCTATTTCTGATAGATTTTTATTGTATTTCTTAACATTTAGATAATTAATAAGTATATGTACGTATATGTGGATTATATTCGATTAAAACTATTAAAAAATAATTGTTTGATGTATCTGAAATTTTTAATAAGCCTAATTACATTATACATTATATATCAATTAAAAAAATATATTTTTTCTTTTTTATTTATTATAAATAGAATCATCATTTTTTAAACATCTACAATGTTAGTCACTTTTTATTAGGAATTCTCAGTTGAATCTAATTATTTAAGCATATATCATAGCAATAATCCCATACGTATTGAATGAATTGAGAGAAAGATTGGCGAAGGTGTACGTCCGAATCAAACGAACTCAACATCGGTTATGTTCCGTGTATCCCTCGGTAAATTCTAAGAAATTCGTTATATTTGAAATACACATAAAAAAACGTTCCTTAACTACCAGCTTAGACGAGCGTTCAATGTTTTGTTTACGGTCACCTCTCTCCGTCGCTCTTCGGTTGGTGTCGACAACCGAACGTTGTCATTTCTTTGTTAGATTTGTATTTGAACTTCGTGTATGTTCGGTATCTTTCGAATGTATTCGTAACTACTTTTCATAATAATCGTTAGTCTTCTTCGAGCGTCGGAAGGAATAACAAGGATATTATTTAAAGTATATCATTTATTTCGCTTCGTGTGTTCGTGTGCGTGTTTTTTTCCTATGCAAGTGACATGCATATGTGCGCGAGTGTGTGTAGTACTGAAAAGTGATATATACATATATGGATAACTGCATTTGTGGATATAAGACAAAGTACACCTAAACGTAAGCTGACCATGATTTTTTACCTTTTTAACATTTGATCTCGACGTCAAAAACCGTTTTCAGAATGTTGTCTGTTTACGCACTCGCCGTTTGCAGGAAAACTATTAGAATTTGGCATATCGCATTTCTTCCACTTTTAAAGATATTTCATAAGGAACAAATTATTCCGAGTAAATTTTTTACCAAAAACTATTAGTTTCCGAGATATAAGCCAAGGTTTATGGGAAAACACGATTATTTCGTGGTTTTTTTTCATATTTTGATTTTTCATTAAAAATGCACACTATTTTCATCGAGTGCATTATGCACTTCTTAATGTAGACCACAGTTCTGACTTTTAAAATTTTTTACTATCAGGTAGAAGCAACATTTATTTTGAACCCAAAATCAGGCTAGATTGACTGAACCAAAAAAATTTAATTTACTTTTGTTCACCAGTGACTTATATTTTAACAGATGTTATCTATTTCTAATAGATTTTTATTTTATTTTTCTTAATATTTAAATAATTAATAAGTAGATTCACGTATATGTCGATTATATTTAATTCAAATTATTAACAAAATAATTATTTAATGTATCTGGAATTTTTGATAAGTCTAATTGCAATGCATATGCATATTAAAAATTACAGAATATCGTATTTATTTCTTTAAAATTTTACTAGCATAATCTATACGATTTATGACGTTTTATGAAAACATTTAAAGGTTCTCCCAGTGTTTGTGAACATATGACTTTTTTCTTTAAATAATTCTTTTTATATATTGCTAACATTTAATTTTCTCGAAATGAAAGGAAATAGACTTGCACCACTTTCAAAATAAACGGTCCATATATTACCAAATAATAATTTAAATAATAAACAATTATATTTTTATTTCGTCAATCTAATATTAAACAAATACGATCATATAATAATTCTATAAAAAATAGAATATACCTGACGCTAAAAAAAAACAAAATGTTTATAAATCGACACAAAGAAACTTACATTTTCTTTCTTTTCTTTACCCCCCTCTCATCCTCCTTATTCTTTTCCCCTCCTCTTCTTTCGAAACGATTTACGAGTCGTCCGCCCTAGTCCGTGCTCAGAGTTATGCAGAATCGTGTCGGACATACGACCCTAGTGGCTCGTGAGATGCTCTCGTGGGTTTAGTAGCGTCGATTAGAGGGCTCTTAGAAGGAGAGTTCGAGGGTTCCCTTTTCCCCGTTTCCCTTTCCCCATGATTGCTCTTGCCCTACACCACCTTCCAAACCTCGCTATACCCCACTCCACCCCTCAGCATCCCTGAGTGGTTACAAAGTGATGATACGTAGAAAAGAGAAACGTTCTCTTCTTCTCATAGTTGGCCTCTTTCTTTTCTTCTTCATTTCTTCTTTTTCTTTTTCTTCTTGTATTCTACTTGATTCCTTTTATCTTTCTTTCAATCTCTCCCTTTTTTCACGGGCTACCACTTCGGAAGACCGAAAGGAAGATAGCCGGCAATGCGGATACTAAAACATTAATTAATAGCGACTGGTTGGTCAGAAAAGGGCATTTACCGTGGTGGCCATGTTAGTTTTATGGAACGTTCCTGGACGTTTCTCTTGGATACATTCTCGCGTTGTTACCTTTTCCTTTTTTTTTCCTATCCAATTGCGACTGTAAAAAGTTACTCTTTTAAAAGAGAATAAATAAATGAATGAATGAAGGAAGGAAGAAGAAAAATAAAGAGAAATAAAATAATAGTAATAATAGGAATATTGAGAATGATGATGATTGTAAAAAAAGGAAAATCGTTTCTTGCTTTATTTCCTTGGCTAAATATTTTTTATCTTTTTTGTTTAACATATTGAACAGGAAATCTAAACTATCCTGCATTTTACAATCCTATTCGAAATTTATTTAAAAATAAAAACAAAAAAAGATAAATTTGAAGAAAACTTTATACAAATAATACAATTGAATTAAATTTGACGAAATTAATCCTAAATTGTATAACAAAATTTCTTCTTTATTATTTTATATTTTTATATATAAAATAAATTTCATAAATATAATAAATAGTTGCTTAAAGTTTGACATAATCGTAATCATATTGAAATTACTCGTATTATTTTATTTGAAGTATACTAAAACGAACAAAAATTATTTGTAAGATATTATATTAGAAACGTACTTAATTTAACTTAAAATAAAATATTAAAAAATAAAAATTTGTGTTAAATAAAAAAAAAACAATTAAAACCCTTCCGAAGTTGAATATTGGATCGAATTCCAAAGTTGTTGATTCAGGATCTCGAGTTCGTATATCAAGATCGTACTCTTAAGTTAGTCATATAAGCTTGTCCCAGGAACTAATAATATCCTTTAGTCTTATCCTCATTATTATTATCCTACTTTCTCCCCCTAAAACTCGAGATCGAAAACGTGGCTGCGTTTAGCGTCAAGGCGTTCCCGTATCCGCCTGCCGGCTGATATTAAAGCGCATCCTTTACCCTCGACTAATTTTCTACGATAGAGTAACGACCCATCGTGTAACGGGTGATCCTTTAAACTGTTTCCTTCCCATTCCATTTCCCCTTTTTATCCCTACTCTTAACCCCTCTTTTCGCAATTGCATTTGAAATCGTTGGAAACAATTTCTTGCATTAATTTCATTTCAAATAAAATGAAAAATAAATCGTACGATCGATTCTTTGAATAAAATAATTTAAAAGAATTTTTTAAGTAAAAAAGGACACGGTGTAATAATTTTCGTGACGATTAATTTGAAATTTCAATAAACGTGGGACTCTGTGAAAAAAATCGGTATCTTTGAATACGTTTTGAATTCTAATTGAAAAAATAATTTATTCGATGTATTCGTGTTTAGGATAGTTTAAAGAAAATGTAATATAAAGTAAAGAAAGTTATAGGGTTGGTATAATAAATAAACTATTCATAGCATTTACAATGCTTTGAAAGCTTAGCCCAAACCAGTGGACGAGAGGAGTTCGGTGTATGAGAGGAATATTATAGAACGACGAAGCTCGATGTATCGGTAATAATAATATTTTGTAGATTAACTAAATCATACCGTGTACGTGGTCTACGCTTTATGATCATTAACGATGCGCATAATCTACTTACCGATGGGAAATCCCGCATAATGAGTGCTACCATGCTACCAATGAATCCGAACGTATTGATCTCTCGATTGACGGAATAAGATTTACGAGATCTATGTTCTATTATTTTATTCTCTAGGTTTGATTATATTTTCCTAAATTCTAATCTCTCAAACTTGGAATCATTCAAATCAATCTCAATTAATTTATTAACATACTTAATTTTTATATTTCTAGTTTGATATTTTAAAAAAAAAAAACAAGGATTAAAATTTGTATAAGAAAATATATTAATTAATATTAAATATTAAATATTGATTATTTTTCGAATATACTTGTTGTGTTTTATGTTTATTAGAATTTTGATATTAAACTAAATTAGTATTTCTAATATTATTTGATTAAATTATTTTGTTTGGAATTTATGGTGTGTAATAATTCTTTTTTTTTTTTTTTAATAAATTGGGTAAAGAAAATGAGAAGAATATAAATTAAAAGTAAATTCCAAAAGTAATAAAATTGATCCTACGCCAATGATATATAAGAGTAGGTCTCGGTTAAACAGGGACAGGTGTTCAAAAACCGGAAGCCTTTTGACGCGCCGCGTTTTCGATTCAATGGACCGACAAATTCTAACTGCGACTTTTGACTGTATAATCCTACCTTAGAGACCTTTTCAATGCCACTGGGAAAGTCTTCTTTTGTCAATGTTAGACGTCTTTTCTTCACGGGGATATATTACTATAGCCTTTTTTCTTTCCATCATTTATCCCATGAGAAAATATAAAATAACTTTCCGAAGTTCCTAGTACATTCTATAAGATTTTTCATCGTTTATTTTCTTTACCTTTTTATACCTTTACAACTAAAACGTATATAAATATTTATCGATAATTGATTAAACAAAATTCTATACCTTAACAAATTTCTTTTTTCATATATATCTCTTTTAATCATTTACAATTAAATAAATAAATTAATAAATAAATTAGTAGGGAATTATGAAACAAAATTTCAACCTTAATAAATTTTTATTTCATTTTTTCATAATTCACAACTACAATTAAATAAATAAATAAATAAATAAATTTATTGATAATTATGAAACAAAATCTCAAGCTTTAGTCATTTCTTTTATCGTACAATCATTCACAATGAAATAANAATAATTCTAAAACAAAATTCCAACCCTAATAAATTATAGTTTCATTTTCTAATAATTCAAAACTACAATTAAATAAATAAACAAATAAATATTTCAATAATTATAAAACATAATTTCAAACTTTAATAAAATTCTTTAATCTTACAATCATTCGCGCAACGAACTAAATGATTAACAAATATAAATATATCGATAAGTATCAATCGCTTATATACACATGTTCATGAACGTCCTGCCTATGTTTGTACGTGTCTATGTGTAACTGTAAAAGAAATAAATCGACGGTACTCGTATTAGCTTTGCTTCTTCGAATAGCCGCGAACAGACGCGTATGATTTACACGGCGAAGCTTGCAGAATCGAAAATGACAAGCCCATAAATCGGGGATGTATCCTATCCCCCTTTAACCCTCCCCCCCCCAGTCCACCCCCCCTCCCCCCAACGAATAGATCCGGCTTCACCCGTGCGGTTTTACATAAATAAATATATACCGGCAACCGGACTATGGCCGCCACGTTTATATCGAACGTACTCGGTTCGATGATAAACCGACACCAACCCTCCTCCCCCTTTCCCTCTTCCCCTTCCTCCTTTTCCTATTCGATCCTTCCAAACGAATTCGATTTAACTAGGAAGCTCGTCGGAACTCATTGAGTTCATAAACTGCCGATATCGCTACTACCATTGCTGCAATAACTATCAACCAATCAACTAAATCTTTACCCTGAAATTAATTTCTTCATCACATTTCTGGGTTTCTTAAAAACGATATTTAATGTAAGAAACGAAATTTTATTTAAGAACAAATTTAGATCAACGTTATCTTTCCTTTAACCTCGTATTTTCACACTAAAATACAATCACGTGTCTGATACGTGGTTCCCACGCGTTGTTTTAAAAACAAATGATTAAAAATATAATACGTGAAAGAAATGTTTCCAGTTGGATTGGACGAATTAAACGAACCGAATACACATCTATGAATTTTTATTAGACATATACAATAACATTAACAATAAGAAAGAAATAGATAGATGTGTGGTATGCAAATGTACGAAAATGACAGTAAACGATAATAAAAGATTGAGAGAGAGTGAGAGAAGGAGGGAAAGGGAGGGGTTGAGAGGGGGATATTAAAGTAAGATACAAAAGGAACATTGAAAGGGCCGAAGGGTGTAGGTTTTTGGCGTGTGTACGCCACTGACATCTGTATTAGCAAGATTACCGGGTGGTTTTCCATGAGTAAGGGACTGAGCTGTGCATGTTGTATAGGTGAACACACACTCGGGTGCTTTTCGGGACACGAAATAGGTGTGAACGAGGATGATAGGTCTTGGGATAGCAAATTAGATAGAAAGAGATGGACGTATATGTATAGAAAATATACAGAGAGAGAGAGAGAGAGAGTGAATGAATGAATGAGTGAGTGAGTGAGAAGTTTAGAAATAGGAGTCCCGGAACTTAGCTGGCCATGAATGACTTTGTATATAAGTCCACTAATCTGTAGGCACGCACAATGCTAGGGTCTTTTGTATTCTGAGCATCCCGCGTAGCACGGGAGTCAGTCAGTCAGTCAGTCATCCAGTCAGTCAGAACAGTCGGTCGGTGGTCCTCGAGCTCTGCCGGTCGTCGTGCCGCTTCATGGGACCGACATTAGGGGTGGTTAGCTCGACTATAGCGCGATGCGCTTGTGAATGACGGCTCGCACAGTCGAAACAGATGTCCACGAGAGCTTCCGGATTACGTACGGACGTCAATTACGCTAAAATATTTCCTCTCTCTCTCTCTCTCTCTCTCTCTCTCTCTCTCTCACTCTCTTACTCTCTCTCACACACACACACATACGTACATAGATTCTCATTCTCTCTAGTAGGACGAAATTAACCGGAGGGTTCTCGTTGCTGTTCCAACTCAGTTACTCTATCCATCCCACTCGTTACTATCTCTTTCTATCTTTTATTCTTATAAATGTTCGTTAAACGACCTTGACTTTTTACCAATTTAATCGAATAGATTTAGGATAACGTTAATTAACCTTGTTTTACTTTGGGCGAGAAGTATTCACTAATGTATGGTTCAAATAAGGATGTATCTAATAAGATTTATATATATGAAATATGGATTACACCCAATTCTATTTTTACACGTACAGGGGGTGGTATTTTTTTTAAGGTTTACCCTAATTTTCTCGAATAGAATAAGAGTACTAAAACTCTCGTACTAAATTATCTAGATTTTAATAAGATTTAAATAGAGGACATTTCTAAATGAATAAATATGATAGATGAACAGATTATGTTTATAGCAGATTGCAAATAATTGTATTACTTTTCGTAAAGATTAGAAAATGCATCTAAACCGAGTTGCGTGTTAAATATAAATGAACTATGTCGAGTTTTATTTGATAGAAGTGTGGGATCTTGTTGAAAGGTATGGGGGAATTGGTAGCATCAGGGGTTTCAAATACACTATTCAATCTCTCTCTCTCTCTCTCTCTCTCTCTCTCTCTCTCTTTCCCCTTCCCCCATTTCCCTCGTTCCTGTTTCTCTCTCTCCTCATTCTTGCTCTTTCTCTCTGATTCTCACCAACCCCAAGGCAACTTATACTGATGGTCGAAGCGTGTTGCTCATGCTGCTGCTGCTGCTGCTGCTACTGCTGCTGCTGCTACTGCTGCTGCTGCTGCTACTGTTGCTGTTACTGTTGCTGCTACTCTCCTGCCTGTAGCACTATTAGTTCGGTTTCGATGGTGCGGGTAGTCAGTTACTCGGTACGACGCTTTCGGACCCCTTCCTCACTACCACCACTACCACCACCATCACCACTACTACTACTACTATCACCACCAGTGTGTTGATGTGCTGTGCTGATCGCACCGTTCTAGGTGGATAGCCATTTAAAGCGGTCACGATACTACTCCTCACGTTACGCTTCGGCACGATACGCGAGAGGAGATATAGCTATCGATAAGCCTAGGATGTATCACAACGTCAATCTGACCTTCCTATGGAATTTACACTGTGAGTATATCGGTCCTTGGTTAGAAGATGAGGGATGGTTAGCAAATATCTGAAATTTTTATATTCATTGAAGATACGTGATTGTTCTGTTGAAGACATTTTCTTTGGAATTTTGTTCGTGATTTATTTAATTTAGGGAGTAATTTTTGTTTGAAAATATTGTGAAAGATTGAACCACGAGCCTGATTCGTGGTGTTTCGAATAAAATACCACGTGTTAGGCTCGTGTTTATTGTTTATGGTCTAAAATCCTTACCTTGTGTCTCATTCGTGGTTGTAGGCCAATGGGCGTTAAGAAAATAATTCGACCAATAGAAGATTAACACTTGTAATCTCACAATTTTATACATAACCTATAAAAGGAAAGAAATTCTTGCACACCAATCCTTTTTTTTATATTTTTTTAATATTTTTTTAGACTGGGTTTTAAAGAACAGTTTAAAAATCATTTTTAAAATCAATTTTTTGGATTTAATTTTTATTCAAATAATATAAACTATATGTGTAATAATTACACGTTGATAAAATGAATACTGAAAATATTCTACCGCGAGTTGTATACCTAAAAGGATATATCTTGTATTATATTTAAGAATACCACGATTGGGGGACGAGTAAGGGGGTGCGGGGTATTTGCATTGCGGTTACGGATGGATAATATTATATCGGAAAAAAGAAATCCGGCACGCTTTTAACGAGGTTGGTCCGTAGTCCACCATCTTCGAAAGACGATTATCAACGTTTTACCACCGAACTCTTCCCGAAACGAAATTCATCTCCGATTACAATGCCGCATGTTGGTACTGACAAAACGAAGCCAATTTCTATCGATCGTATAACACGAATGTAATTCGATCTTTTTAAAGATCTCTCGATTGGAGAACAATTTTTTTTTTTGTTTTGTTTTTTTTCTTCTTTCCTTGCAAAACATTACAAAATAAACAAAACGTATGTCGAAATAATTGATTCAAGTAAGACTAGCTCTCGATCGATTAGAACGAATTATACAAAGTTTTCTTAATTATTTTTGACCGGGATTAAACAAATTTCTTCCTCAAATATTTATTTATATTTTTCTTTTTGCGTAATTAAAATTAACGTTATTTTATTTGTAACTGTGTTTTATATTCTTGAGCTCAAAATTTACTAAATTCGACAGATCGTTGATAAATAATTGATATTAGATTGTCAAGTATGAAATCGAGCAAATTTCAATTCAATTATGTGTATTTTTGCTCCATTTCGTACTTGACAACCTAATAAATGAAACACATTGTAGATTTTACGAGAATACGAATTATGAAAATGAATAGTTTTAATTTATAATTTGTTCCTGATTTCGTTCAAGTATTAAAACTCATAATAATAATATTTTTAGAATCGATTAAACACAAATCGTCATAGAAGTTTTCACTTTTAAGTTATTCGATCAAAACTTACTCAACTGTACGTAGAAAAAAAATTTAGAACAAAATACGTGCGTACGTATGTATATATGTTAGATACTTGTAAATTTATAAATATATTCACACACACACATATATATTTACCCAATACTACGAGTCAACCGGTTCGCGTACGAAGAACATAAAACTGAACGTGAATGCCAAAATGGTCGATTGCATTGCTTTTATGGTGGCA
>JACGTP010000064.1:36779-109813 GCA_023678845.1 Mischocyttarus mexicanus | reverse complement strand
GAGCAAATTTCAATTCAATTATGTGTATTTTTGCTCCATTTCGTACTTGACAACCTAATAAATGAAACACATTGTAGATTTTACGAGAATACGAATTATGAAAATGAATAGTTTTAATTTATAATTTGTTCCTGATTTCGTTCAAGTATTAAAACTCATAATAATAATATTTTTAGAATCGATTAAACACAAATCGTCATAGAAGTTTTCACTTTTAAGTTATTCGATCAAAACTTACTCAACTGTACGTAGAAAAAAAATTTAGAACAAAATACGTGCGTACGTATGTATATATGTTAGATACTTGTAAATTTATAAATATATTCACACACACACATATATATTTACCCAATACTACGAGTCAACCGGTTCGCGTACGAAGAACATAAAACTGAACGTGAATGCCAAAATGGTCGATTGCATTGCTTTTATGGTGGCATAATTAAACGAGTCCTTTCGCAAGAAGAAGAAGAAGAAGAAGGGGTGAAGAGAAAAGAAGATAAAGGTGGTGGACCGTTTCCTTTTCGATTTAGGCTTATACGAAAGGAGTCAACACAACGCACTAAGACTAATTTACAAAGACCAGAATGAGAAAGAAAGAGAAAAAGAAGATTATGTTGAAACCGTAAGGGTGGAAGACAGGATAATAGTAGTAGTAGTAGAAGAAGTAAAGGGGCAAAAGGGGGAGGACAAGGAGGAGTGGTGGAGGGTGGTGGAAAGGTGGGGTGAGGTGGGGAGTCAGTGGTATTTACGACGAAGGCCTTACGTATGTATCGACGCATTATGGGGTCCATGGTATCAAAGGTACCGCCTTTACAACAAGCCATATAAAGTTTACTGCGTCTGAATTCTGACATCTATATAAGAGTTCCACACGGGACTTCTTCTTTTCGCTGGTTCCACTAAATTTATCTATCCATCTTTATCTATTTAATTTTTATTTAACTTTTTATTCTCACGTTTAAAGTTAAATGTCATATACCGTGTCATCTTCATCTCAACATAACGTCAGCTTAGAATTTTTCTAAACGTCTATCGAGTTAGTCAAAACTCTAGGTTATATTTTGTGTATTTCAAAAAGTTATAGGGTTCCTGTATACGTGTGTGTGTGTCTGTGTGTTTGGATAATGTTGAGTGATCGGTGATCTTCTTTTCGATTGATGTGTGTGTGTGGATTTTCGAGATTTTTAAGCCTGGATTTTGAAATGATTGTAAATCAAACCTTTGGTAGTGAACAACCTTTTCGATTACAATTCTTATTGAGTAACGTTGATTATTGAATTATTTTACTCGTTTAATAATTTCGAAATTGTACAAATATAACTTTTGTTGTTTCTAAGTTTGAACATAATTATTAATTTGAACTAAATTAAATAATATTTCTTCTGACACATTTAATTCCATTTTATTTGAGGGGGATTAAAAGAGTTAAAAGGGGGTTAACGTATTTAGTGTTGTTAATCCTCGTAGAATATCTTCTACAGGTGCCTAGGATGATGATAATGATTTCTAGATTTCGCAGTCATCTTCTTCCAGGATCTCTTTCTCTCGTTTAACAACATCTCCTGTTCTTCCACCCTGGTCTATGTGCCATTCGGGCGTAACGGAGAGTTTAATTAATATTCGCACAGCGGGTTGGCC
Source organism: Mischocyttarus mexicanus (assembly GCA_023678845.1). Classification (NCBI taxonomy): domain Eukaryota; kingdom Metazoa; phylum Arthropoda; class Insecta; order Hymenoptera; family Vespidae; genus Mischocyttarus; species Mischocyttarus mexicanus. The sequence continues at coordinate 108,172 of JACGTP010000064.1, read as the reverse complement.
CGTTTGATTAGCTCTACGTTGCTCGGCCTGATGGGCAGGCATGCATTCACGTAGAACGCGCATAGACGGTAAGAGAAGAGAGTAAGAGAGAGACAGAGAGAGAAAGAGAGGATGATAGAAGGGGGTGGGATCAGGGTGAAAAGGGGTGGAAGCTACATTCCGAAAGCCTACGTACCAACTGTAATATCACAATCATAACCAGACCCCTCGTCGGTCGTCCGTTCGTCTGTCTGTCTGTCTGTCAAAACGTCCTCACGCTTCAGCGATATCAAAGAACTGTTGTTGCTGGACGCCCGTGACGTTTATGCTACGCCTCCTCTATCGTGTGTACAGCTTTTGCTATATCCTAACTATGTACATCATGTATCATAACGTACGAGGATTACTATTTTCTTGAGGTTTACCCCAATTTTCTCTTTTGGATCTTTCATATACTATTTTTTTTTAAATTATACTTTTTTAGATGCGTTAGAAAGAAAATGAGAGTAAATTTTTATATCTGCGCGCATGTTCCACAAAAATTCATAGTTTGAAGTTGGCTTTTATTAATTCTCTAGGAAAAGGTTTACCAACAGAAAACAGAATACAATTGGAGACCTCTACTGCATGTTTGCATGCACGTGACGTCTAATAGGTCTACTATTTTCTTGAGATTTATGCAAGTTATCTGTTTTGAATCTTTCATCTACTATTTTTTTGAAATTATAGTTCTTTGGATGCATTAGAAAGAAAATGAGAGTGAATTTTTACAATGTGCGTGCTTATCCCCCCAAAAATTCATAGCTTGAAGTTGGCTCTTATTAAATCTCTAGAAAACTTTTTAAATCTCTAGAAAACTTTTTAAATCTCTAGAATAAAGTTATCAACAGAAAACAGAGTACAAGTAAAGACTTCTAGCACATGTTTGCATGCATGTTATATCTAATAATTGTATTCAAGGATATTTATGCGAGGGGTATAAATTTATACCGATAATTTCAAACGTAAAAGCCATATCCTTGGAAAGAAATAATTTTCGTCGAAGTCCAGTTTCACATAGAATGATAAAAAAAAATAGAAGAAGACACCATAACTAAAACGCGTGGGTTAACCGATATCAACGTGTTACCGATTAATCCGGTTTCGATAGGTGGTACCATAACGTAAAGTAAATATTTTTCTCATCTCTAACTCGAATAGATGTGGCGTAATCGTTACTACAATCCTACGATGTTACAAAAATAGTCAAACGACGCAGAAAGAAAGATAGAATAAGAAAAAATCAAGAATACGAAGGGAAAGATATTGAAACTCTTGAACTGAAAGATAACAAAACCGATCTTTTCCCATTTGACAAGGGAATATCGAATAATTAAATCGTCCCATTTCAGGAGTACTGGAAAATAAATTTCAAGAAAAAGAAAGGAACGAGGTTGAGTAGGATGAGGGGGAGAAAAAGGGGTTTATAATGTGGGATAAGGGTTAAGGGTAAAAATAAGAGAGGTTAAGGAAGAAGAAGTTGGTGGTGATAAAACGATAGGATACGCGAATAAATGTTGTTTAAAAGAAGATAAGACTATATATACCACGTGAATTTAAATCGTTATCTTCTTAACGAGTATCTCGACGAGTATTGTTAAACCTCCTCCAACGGAATTTTCTTCCTCTCACTTAAACTTGTCCTTTAAACATTTTTTAACTTCCTTTTCCTCGTATATTACAAATTTATCATCTTTCTATATCAATTTATACTATTTATCTTACACGATTTATTAATTATTCAATATTTCTACATATTTCGTTTAGAAAATATTTTGGTTATATCATTGATCCAATTATTCACCTAATTTCATTACAGTAAATTGAATTTAGTTATCTGATGTTCGAATTAGTATTAATCACGATCATCGATCAATAATCCCGTACGAATTAATTATAATAATAATCGATTATGTTATACAGCATATGATACGTCGTATTTTAATTAGTTTCAAAGAAAAAATAAATTCAATAATTAATTTTTACAACATAATATAAGCGCAGGAGAAATAAAAAAGTACTATTTTAATTATAACAAAAAGAAAATGAATATTTAGTTGTGTCAAGTATAAAATGGAGCAAAAAATGCACATAATTTAATTGAAATTTGCTCCATTTCATATTTGACAGCCTAATATATATTTTAATATAACAAATAAAAAAAGAATAATGTAAATTATATGCATTGATGTAACATGTGTATGTAAATATTATTGTAAAATCATTATTATATTCGTGTAAGTTGTGAAATGAAAAGAAAAATATTAATGGAAAAAGGATAGGGCCCATACTAGGATTCAATAATGAATCCTTGGAAGTGTCCACTTCATAAACCAACACACACAAATATATCACCGTTTATATATGTGTGTATATGTGTGTTTGTGTGAGAAAGAGAGAAAATGAGTGAAAAAGGACTGGATTTGCATCTCTCGTACGTTTCCCTTTGACTCATTCTTACCATCTTTTTATTTTTCTTTATTTGTTTCTTTCTTCGAGGAGTTTATCTTCATCTTTATCTTTATCCTCTTTGTCCGACAAGATGGTCACCTTATGCGGGCAAACGCGAGACGAAACGTGGCCCTTTTTGCAAAAAGGGTTCCAACCGGGGAAAAAAGATATCTTCGGTGCTACTGTAGATTCACCTTGCTTAACTTACGACTCCTTTTAGGTCAGTAAATTCCCGAATTCCTATCTTTTCTTTTTCTTCTACACGTCCCTCCGTTTATTTCTTATTTTACCTTATATCCCATTCTATCTTATTTATCTGCATTTTACTCTTTCTCTCTCTCCCCTCGATTCACGACAATTCTATTTTGCGATGATACAAATATTTAGAAAGTACATTTTTCTCCCGAAAAATTTCACAGATCAGTTTTTGAATTAAATTGAATTAAATTTATCCTCACTCAGTATTAAAATTAATAAAAATCTTGAAAAAACATTTAAACATTGAGATGAAGAAATACAATTTGAAGATGATCATATCTATTTGATTTTATATTTCTTACGAATCTAAACTTGCTTTTATTTTTTATTAACATATTTGTAATAAAACAATGATTTCATAAAATAATATTGACTTTTCCTTTTGAAACAAGTTATTCAGCCGACTATCGATTGAACAAAATAAAAAGAAATACAAAAGCAAATTTGTCGAGAGTGTTTCGAAAAGAAGAAAAGTTTATTACGTGATTATTTATCCGATCTGAGAGTCTGTTAAAAAAATATAAAAAAGAACGTAACTTAAAGAGAAAGAAAGAAAGAAAGAAAGAATTGTAATCGTTGTTAGTCGAATAATCTTTATAGAAATCTTCTCTTGTAGTTACATGACTACTTTGGCTTATCGTTTCCTGTCTCATTACCGATCGTTATTTCTTCTTATCGACTATATTTCTATTGCTGATACTATTTCCTCGGTTATATACACAAGTACACATACACGTACATGTACATAAGATACGTTGTTGGAGAATTTCGCCCACGCTTAAAAGTTTCACTATAAGGAAATTTTAATCTCATCAACCTTTTCGAATTTATTATATCAATCTTTATTCAAGAAGTATTAACAATTATATTACAAATATGAACATAGTATTTTTATCTTTATTCAATTCTCTCTTTATTTCTTTTTATTATTAAAAGTATTATTTAAATTTTATTTATATTTTATTTATTAAAAACATTAATTTAACAAAATAACTATATCATAATCTAATCAAATCTTATTCCTAAATCCCGAAAAGGTAGAATTTGTTTAGTTTGCGTACCTAAATTGTACTAATTGAACAATTTTTATTACTTCCCTATTAAAATATCGATCGTTTGAATTTTCATGGTAAATTATAAATAATTATTTAATTTATATACCCCACATTTTCTAATAATATTGATTTTAATTACTGTAAAATATATGAAAGAAGTATATTATAGTAATAAAATATTAAAATTAAATATCATGGATTTAAATTAATAAAAGAAAGTTATATTATTGTAACAGTGGTTTGTAGATTAACTCTAAAAAGAAAATATTAAAAAAACAATCTATCAAATATAAAAATTCCTTATTCCTATGAGAATATCTAATCTTTCACAATTCATTCCCCATACTTCTCTCCCTCTCTTATTTTCGATATAGGGTCGAAGAGAGGAGGAGTATCGTAGAAGCCGACAGAAAGTCGACCGAAATTTCACCGGTAACGTCGTCGTTGTCGTAAACGTGCCCGTCTGACAAATTATCCCCATACAAAACGTCGGTAAAATACATACGAAACGAAATAAAAAGAATAAAGAAACCAACCAACCAACCAACCAAGAAAGAAACCAACGAACCAAACTGAACGAGTAAAAGAAAGAGAGAAAGAGAAAGAAAGAAATAGCTGTTAAATTATTTCCCGGCATATACTTGGGCGTCTTCATCCGGTGGTGTACACCATAGGATCTCATAAAACGTTCGACGACGTAGAAGTTCAAGAAAGAAAGAAGAGGATGAAGAAGGAGGTGGAGGAAGGAGGAGGAAAGAGGAGGTGGCATGCGTGTAATCCGAATTCGATGTGCCGTCCGCACCGAGAGCAAACAAACGAGCCACTTTCCTCTCTCCTTCTCTCTCTTTCTCTCTCTCTTTCTCTCTCTCTTTTTTTTGTTGAATGCACACACGAAACTATCGAAACACCATACACTTTTCGAACCACTGATCGTACTTATATAGAAGCCACTGAGTAAGATATTGCTTTGCTGCCGGACGTGTTTATGAATATTGGCACGTTGCTGAAACTATCTCTCTTTCTCTCTCTCTCTCTCTCTCTTCCTATGGGTACCAGCCAAGAAATAAAGAAAGAGAGAGAGAGAAAGAGGGAAAATAAGACAGAGTGAGATAGAGGGAACCATGTACAAAGACTTGTTCACGGCTGTAACATAAGTCGTTGTAACAGGGAGAGAGAGAGACAACAACAAAAATAAAAAATAAATGAGAGAAAAAGAGAGAGAGAGAGAGAAAGAGAGAGAGTGTTGAGAAGTTTTCGAGCCAAGCCTTCGAACCGAACATTGCTCGAGATATATCCTCCTCCTTTTTTCCTTCTTCTTCTTCTTCTTCTTCTTCTTCTTTCTTCTTTAAGAATGAGGATGCATCGTGCTGCGTCTTTCACTGCAAAACGATCCACCCCGACGCCCGGGAGCTGCACCTCCTTTTCTATTTTTGTATTTTTAAGAATAAAAATATTGAAAGAAGGGAAGGGGGAAGAGAGAGAGAGAGAATGATGTTTAAAGTTTTTCGTTTCTATTATTTTATGTTTTACTACTTGGTTAAAGTTCTGCATGTATCGGTTATTATCGTTTCCTTTCACTTTAAACTCCTACGTGAGATATTGTGTTTTGCCATGTTTTCTTTTTTTTTTTTTTTTAAGTTTATGTGTTATGCGAGTATTGTTAATCCTACGTTTATATCGTTATTTTTATTTATTTATTTTATAGAAAGAGACAAAGGTAAATGTCTTATTCTCTATCTGTTTCTTTCTTATGCATGTCCCCCTGAAATGTCTGATTTTGTTTATCTTTGTGTATGTGTGTGCATGTGTGTATGTTTATTTAAATTGTTTTTATATATATAAATAACTTTTAATTATTTTTTATTATGTATTAGATTGTCAAATATGAAATAAAGCTTATTTCAATTCAAATTATGTGCACTTTTTTTGCTCCATTTCATACTTGACAAGTTAATATTTTATACAAAGTATGCGTTTAATATTTTTAATTTCGTGTTTATACAATTATTAATTATTATATTTCTACGTTTGTATTCTCGTGTATGTGTGTGTTTACATGTATATTTATTATTTATTATATATTACTTTTCTGCATTTTATTTTTTTAGTCATCATTTGTTATTTTTTCTTTAAATTTTATTTACATTTCATTTTTTCTGTTTTTATTTTCATTGGTTATTTTTTTTTTTTTACTCGAACCAGTTTAACACTTCGTTTAATTTTTATTTTTATACGTTTGCGACATTTTATTTATGCTACGTATTTATTTATTACGTATTAATTTATCAACATTTTATTTTTTGTTGTCATCATTTTTTCTTTTTTTGCATCAACCCAGTTTAATACCTCGTTTATATTTTATTTTTAATCTTTCATTTATTTTTATTCGTTTACAACATTTATTTATCCACGTATATTATTTTAAAGTAATCATTTTTTTTGTTTCCAAATATCATTTATGTTTCTATCCGTTTTACTTTCTTTCAATGTATTTTCATTCCTTTTCATTTATATTTTTTTTTTTTCACTTTAACTCGTTTAATATTTCCTTTTTTTCCCTTCTATTTTTCTTTTTCTGTCGTTCTGTTTTACCTGTTCGTGTTTGCTCTCTTTTCGACACCCACCCCACCCCTCCCCCTCTCTCTTTCTCTCTCTCTCTCTTTGCGTTCCTTGTCTGCGCGTGGTAGCGAAACCGTAGCGGCTATCAATTTCAATTCGGCGCTCGTGCAGGACCGCTTTGTAATCTTCCTCTCCTCATGCCGGTGTAACCACCTCCGGTCGAAAAAACGACCCCAGCGGTTCCTTTTCTTCTTCTTCTTCTTCTTCTTCTTCTTCTTCTTCTTCTTCTCCTTCAAAAAGTAAAACATTACCGTTTGATTTAATATCAAAATTATCCACCAATCCTAACCAACTTTTTCCATTTCCCCATTGTTTTCTTGACCCTAATCCGTGATCCTAAATATTAACAAAACAACATACAATAATCAACTACCCAATATAATTTAATTATAATTACAATGCATTAATAATAATTCAAATAAAATATTAGTTTTGTAAAATTACTAATTTCAGTGTACACTTTCCTTATTCTCGTATAGAAAACTATTTTTCTTCATGAATCAACTGAACAATATACCCTAAAGCATGAATCAATACCACCCACACACACACACACACACACACACACACACAAATATAAAACCAATAAACAATTACAGAACGTATAAATAATGCCATACGATTTAGTTTAAATTGAAATAAAAAAAATGAAAAAGCAACGAACAACTCTCGTTCAAGTTTTATGAATCATTCTTCGTAACAAAACGAACAAATAGAAATATCAAATTGTTGACGAATATATTGAATAATAAATACACAGAAAAGAGTGTTTTGTGGTGGTGTGTGGGGGAGGGAAAGGTGAGGTGTGGTGGTAGAAAATGCACGTTGGTGGTGTACAAAGAAGCAAAGAGGAAGAACGGTGACGCCAACTCGAAGGATTTCTCGAGTAAAGTGGGGGGTGATAGAAGGGTGGAGGGTAGGGTGGGAGGGGCACTTATATAAAGCGGTACGATGATATATAAGGGATTTGTCTCCGTGGCACCGTCATACGTCATGTCGCAAATATTAACTCTGATACAGGCCATTCATTCACTTAATTACAAACAGCCGTGATTTAAGGGAAGCTGTACGGCAGGGGGTCTGAGCACCGAGCATGCTTCGGTAGGTGTCCGAGGTGTGTAGCCAATACTGTGAACCTTTCTTTACGATCCCTCATTTACACAACAGGACCCTGGGCCACTTCGCCGAACTGATTTTTACCTTTCTCTTTCCATCTTTCTTTTTATGCGTATCTCTTCTTTTAGGTTCTCCTACCATTTGTGGAACTTGCTTTTTATTTTTATTTTTTTGTTTGTTTGTTCTGCTCTAACTTTCGCTTCTTTTGATCTACGATCATGTGTTTTTTACTCGACCCTCAAATTGATTTCTCTAAATCCCGAATTGACTCGTCTCTTTAGTATTATATTTGTTCTAATATCGTGTCAAGGAATAATATATTCATTCGATTCATTTTTTATTTGTATTATTGTAATTTTTTTCATAATTTGTGATTGAAATTAAATAACAATGTTTCGTTGTTTAGCAAATAATGGATCAATTCGTATGACAAGTTATTTCTATTAAAATTAATTCTTAGAATATTGAAACGACGAATCCAGCTTGTCATAAACTTCTCAATACTAATTATGTTCTTATCATACATATATATATATATATAAATAAACATTCATACATAAATGTGTAAAACAAATATTATGTTTACTAAAATAACAAACTATTAGAGCAACCAAAACCATAATTTTCAATATCAATTCATCCTATTGAAAATTAAAAAACAAATATAAATTGGTCTGCCTTGAACACTGGTGCTGTCTAAAAATAAATTGCAATTGGAGATGGTGTAAAATAATTACCAAATAAATAATCTGTTTTTAACAACCTAATATAAGATACCCAATGAACATAAATTACCTAAACAATAATTTATCTTTTTAAAAAATTTATCGAACCGTAATATCATGGAAAAAAAATACGATCCGTTAGTTTCCAGAAATAAGACGAAAAGATAGAAACAGATTGACGAGGAGGTAGTCCGTCACGTAAACTTTCCCCTAGTCTCACCCAATCCCCCTTTCTCCCCACCCCATCCACCCCCTTCTCTCCCATTCAACGTTTTTCCCCAAGTTTAAAGTAGGATTTAGGCAAATTCTCAAGCGATAAATTCATTTCGACGCGATACCCAATCTCGAGATCGAATCAGTTTGGGTTTAGAAAAGAAGGGTCTCGTCCACGACTACAAACCACCCCTTCACTCTTCTTCACCCTTCTTCACCCCCCTTCAGCCCCTGTTTTCAGGACTAGTTGTCCTCTCTTTTCTAACCGACGATACACGTTTCCTATGTCGTATATTTAACTTGTACGTGCAAGACTGAGATGGATAGAGGATGAAATTAGTTGAACGAAGATAGAAATACGAAAAGGAATGTCTATATGAGCGACGAAAACAGAAAGCAAAAGCGGTGACGCGTGATTTTGCACATCGGCCAAAGGAAAGATTACCATCGGCTTGCTTTTTCCTAAAACTATCTTCCTCTCTCTTTCTCTCTCTCTCTCTCTCATTCTTTCTTTTTGTTTGTACGTGTGTCTGTCTCAGTCGTACACGCATCAACGCACAGATTCAAGTTCGCGGTCGTTTCCCTCGCACAAAACATTCCCTTTGATGATATTAAGCTTAGGTTTTGTTCTACGTTCGAAAGGGTCCTTCTTCGATCGTTTGGACTTTTTCGGTTTTTTTTTTAATTTTTTTCTTTATTTTTTCTGTTTTTGTTTTTTGTTTTTTTTTCGTGATACGTGGGATTCACGCACGAGGAAAGAAAAACAATTTCGGGATAGGAAGAGTGTAGGAAAAAAAAATATATGTATTTGTATGAAATAGTCAAGATTTATTTCTGTGTGTTATTTTGGTTTTGTTTTTTGTTTTCCATCTTCATTGGTGATGGTAAAGTAAGTTTCTTTTCTTGGATTTTTACTATGTTTAGGATTATTTATAAATTTTTAACAAGGAAATTAAATGTGTGGTAAAAATATATTTGTGATATTAGAGTTGTTGATTGAGATTGTTGGAAATTATTGTTGAATATAATTAAATGTTGAAAGTAATACAATAGTTTTTAAAATTCTGGTTTAATAATATTGATTCTTAACTGATATTAGAATTGTTGATTGAAATGGTTCAAAATAATCGTTGCAAATAAATAAATGTTGAGAAGAATACACCATTCTTTATAATATCATTTAAACGATACTTTAAACAAAATTTTAACAAATCTAAACTGATATTAGAATTGTTAATTAAAATGATTCAAAATAATTGTTGAATATAATTAAATGTTAAAAACAATACACCATTTTTCGTAATGTCATTTCAACGATACTTTAAACATCTTTTAAGAAATATAACTTGGTATTAGAATTATTGATTGAAATGGTTGGAAATAATTGTTAAAAGTAAATTAATATTGAAAACAATACACCAATATTTGTAATGTCATTTAAACGATACTTAAAACAGCATTTAGAAAAAAAAACTCTAACCTGACATAAGAATTGTTTCGCAACTCCCTCATTGGAAACTTAAAGAAGGAAAGATGTATAAAAACATAAGAGAAAAAAAGAAAAAGAGAGAAGAAAAAATTTGTCAGAGGGTGTGAGTTCGACACATATTTTCTAGTTGAATTATTAAAGAAGTTGCATCTTGTCGTACATCGTTTCTCGCTAGATTGGCGTACCCAGGTGACACTTTTTCTTTTTAGTCAGCCCTGACTGAAAACATAGAAGCTTGAAGAGTAGGAGAAGGAGGAAGAAGAAGAAGAAGAGGAAGAAGGAAGGAAGGGTGGTGTCTTGAGAGGTTGTAAAAGCGAATTAGACGGATCTATCTCTCTTTCTTTTTCTTTCTTGTTATTACAAAAAGATGTCTCCCGTCGTGTTCCGACCCTTCATCTACTTGATACCACTCTCTTTCTCTCTCACACACTTCTATTCGCGTAAAAAAGGGATTCGTAGCTCGTGTGAGAGAAGAAATTTGTTGGAGGTAGACGATGGTTCATTCTTTGAAACGATTTTAGGGTGTGAACGATACACATTTGCACAATGTTTCTTTCTTCTTCTTAAAAAAAAAAAAACAAAAAAAAAAGATACTAAAATAAAAATAAAGAAATTACAAGTTTCATTACCAATCTTGTTCAACTTTGTAATAATTTTGGTTTAAGATTGTTGGAAAGTAAAATCATAAATACAATTGCAACACATAGATTGTCGTTATTTTTAAACACAAAATAAAAATAGTAAAATGAAATGTAATAAAATAAAATAAAATATTTTACATCAAATATGAAAGTAGTATAATTTAATGTAATAATAATATAAGTAAAATATTATTAAAAAAATATATTATTTTTCCTAAATATAAAATAAATCAAACATATTTCACTAAATCGTAATAAATTGTATCTTTTATTTTATTTTATACTTAACTTTATTATACACAACAATGTTTTAAAATAATATTAGAATTATTATACATCAAAAAGTATCCTGAAAACGTACTGAAATTTCACGAGATAAGATCTCGTATGGATAGAGAAAGCGAAAGAGAGAAATTGAGAGAAAGAGAGAGAGAGAGAGAGAGAGAGAGAGAGAGAGAAGTGAAGATACTCTGGTATGCATGAAAGGGCTCTTGTCCTAAGGCCCCTTTCACGGAATCCGTACTTACAGAAGCTCGTATGTAGATTGTGGCACACCCTTCCTCTTACCACCACCCTCCCTTTACCCCCCACATATCCTTAACTGCCGAACTTACGCTCTCGCATCTTCAACCCACAAACAACCTTCTCTCTCTTTCTCTCTCTCTCTCGCTCATTCTCTTTGTAACCACCTATCTCTCTCTCTCTCTCTCTCTTTCGGTTAACTCTACGTCTATTTAGGTATGAAAATCTTCTTCAGGCATCTTCCTTCTTCCTTCAACCCCTACGAAAATTAGTTCAGACTACTCTAAAGGAGGTAATAACGCGAGCAACCTAAAACGAGCAATCGTGTTTGATAAAAATTTCGGAATAAAAAATGTATGTGGCGGAGAAGGGATAAAAGGATGATTAAATCGATTTACTTATGGTTCATATAGAAATTGTTTATAAAATATATGTGTAATGATTGAGAAATAATTGACAAATGCTTACATGTTTAAAGAAACTATCAATAAGTTTTTGTAAAAAAAAATATTATGTTTTACTTTATGTTTAATATTGATTTATATTCATAAATATGAATCATGATAATAATTGTTTGGTAAGTAAAACTAAGTATCTCTCAACGATGTTCCTAATTGTTAAGTATGCTTCGTTAGGTCTCGTTACCTTGGCTTAAATTATTAATAAAACGATCGTTACGGTCGAGTTAGAATTAGGGGAGCAAGGATATAATCCACCTGACGTAAACGATAAATGTTCCTCGATAAAAAGTAAAGATTTCTTGAGTGTCCTAAAAAGATGAAACAACCAAAAATAATACTTAAAACGTTTTTAGAGTCTTATCGAATGAACTAATAATTCAATTTAAAATATTCTTGAATTAACATCTTTCTTAAAAATAAATATTCTATTTGAAACCCAAGTTATGTATTTGTAAAAAATTAATAAATATTAATAATAGTAGTTAATACCAGTTTTAAAATAAACAATTAATTAATTAAATAAATATTAATAGTGTAATAATAAGAAAATATATTATATTTAAATAGAAAAATTAAATCATTTAATTATAAACAAACAAAAATTGAAGGAGTGTTCAATAAAATAAAACTTACATAAAAATAAACGAAAAAATATATATATAAATAATAATAGTAATAATAAAATAAATGAACATACGTTATAGTTCAAGTGAAATCGTAAAAACGTCAACTGCACCTATAAATTTATAACATTATTTATTTTCTCGATCACTTATCTCAAGATCATTCTCTCGAGTAAAAGGAATATAAACGAATGTTCGTTCCAAAGTTAATGAGTTTGCTTAACTGAAGTTTCAAATAACCGTTTAAAGTACAACGTACGTGTGTGTTTGTATGTGTATGTTCATTTGAAAAAAAAATTAAGAAAAAACAATACGACGAAAAAATAAAATAAACTACGGATGTAATAAAAAGAAAAAAAGAAAAAAATAAGAAAAATATTATACGAGTTCAATAATTAAGACACATAAATAAATAAATAATGACAAAATAATTATATATACTTTGAGCTCGGTGTACGATCGTTAAAATGTCAACCGGGTATATTTAAATATAAAAACCTATATTTATTATTTTATATATTTATTTACCCGATCATTCTTAAAGTCAAACTATAATACGAATGGTGATGGTTTATCTTGAGTTAACGAGTTTCTTTACAAAAAAAATAATTATTTCTTCAATTAAAACGATGTTTATTTTAATAATAACAAGAAAATTCTACGATAAGAAAGAACTCGATTGTAAAATTATTTTTGTTTCTTTTTTTATATGTTTAAACAAGAATATTAGAGTAAATTAAATAAATAAATGATGTTATAAGAGTTTGAATAATTAGGATAAACGTATTAATAAATAATTAAATAAATAAATAAATAAATTAGTTGATAATAAATTATTTAAATAAAAATTCAGATTATTTATATAATAAACAAACTAAAATATATAAAAATTTTAACACACGTATCTTTTGCAGATCGTTCGAAATAAAAACGATTACGAGTATTCTCATCCAAAGTTAATTAGTTTACCAAAATTTATTTCACGTAAATCTTTATACCAGTCAGTTGCAATATTATTTTTTCTTTTCCTCGATTACGAAGGAAGCAAACCAGTCTTTAAAGATGTCAGAAAGAATCATTCGCCAAGCTTGATCAACTCTCAACACGATTATGGTGTACGTATCAGTGACGAAACTACAAATGTTTGAGAAATTGCAAAATATTATTTTAAAGACCCCCAGGAAAAGAAAAATAAACAAATAACAAGAATATTATTATTGGTATTTAATGTTTTTATAAATGTAATCTCTCTCTCTTATTTTCTGTTTTCTTGATTTTTAATTTGCAAAATTTCTGATTACATCCAATTAATTAGCAATTTTTCAGCTACTATTCTTAAATTTTGTGAATTTTCTTTATTTATTATTACAACACTTCGTTTAAATTTACAATCCTCGAACAAAATTGAAATTGGAAGGTAAAAAAATTAAAAAAAATAGAATCCAAGGATGTTAATTGCTGATTTTTCTTCAATCAACATTTTTATTATTAGAATTGATATTTATTTTATATTTATCACGGAGAGGGAAAAGAATTCTTGAAAAAATTCAATAAACGTTTGAATGTATGTTTATTGGTCAGTGTACCTTTCGATCTAATTTAAATAAGGTATAATTTAAATGAAATTAAAATACTATTAAATGCAATAATTGTGAGCCACCTATCCGATTTTTACTTGAAACGTTGCTGTGAATCTTGGAATATTGAAATTCCCGTCCCTGAATTGTGACAAGGTGAAATCGTTAAGGTTCGATTATCGTAAATTCAGGTCGATACGAGTACCAGAGATATCGAGATGATGCAGGGACTCCCTGAGTTAACTGAAAATGGGATTTCGTATTTAAAGTTTTAATGAAAAACGAGAAAGAAAGAAGGATTGATAATAATCGTCGGTAAATTTAAACCCAATCATTATTTGTCCCACCCAAAACAAAACTGGTTGAAATACCGATTCTGACGTAAAAAGAAAATAAGAAAAAAAACCAAAAAGATCTTATCATTTATTCCTATCCTTTTCACTTTTATAGTTCCAGTATTTATTATAAAAATCTTCGAAAGATTAAATAAGAAAAATTATGATACGTGAGAAACAAAATTGTGGGAATACGAATTTAAAAAAAGGGAAATTATTTAAAAACTATTTTCGAAATGTCAGAAATGAGAAAATTTATTATTTTTGCTGTATATTTTTATGTTGTATATTTTTATGAACAAAATTGAATCTGCAAATAATAATAATAATAATAATTCAATTCAATTCGTACACATTAATGCACAAATGCAATAATTGCAATATTTCATAGTTGAGTTCTAAAAATGTCCCACCATAAATTAGGGTGGATCAAAACCATGTGCACGTAAGACGTTATTAATCCCACCATACTTCAAAAAGTAAAATATTGATCATTTTTTTATAATAAAAATCCTAAATGATTTTTAAATAAAACTTTCTCAACGAGTGTCGATAAAATATCGTCGAAAAGAGGGGGAAGGGAAGGGGGTTGATATCTCGTCAACGTGGAAATATTTGGAAATACCGTAAAAGAGGAGTCATGAGAAGAAGAGAAAGATGAGAATGACGAGATGGAGAGGTGGAGATGAAAGTGGAGGAAGAGGAGGGGGAGAAATAATCGCGATAATGCGAGGACCGCTAGGGCCAAAGAGGTTAAGGGCTATTTAATTAGCACTAAACGTTGGGATTTACATTGGAAGTATCTACCACGAAATAATTATGATCGTCAAACGTCCAACGTTAAATTTTTTGAATTTGCACCGATCTTCGAAATACCTCCTCCCCCTCTACAACCTCCTCCTCATTTTATTTTATTTATTTTTTTTTAATCGAATCAACAACGAGGTAATAAAATGGGAACAAAAAAGTGGTGTTTCAGCTTAAATCATTGATTTTAGGGTATGTTTAGTTCGTTGACAAAAATTATATACGATTCAACGAGTAATAAATAAATAAATAATTAAATAAATAAGTAGGTTATTGATAGAAATAAATTATTTATCGTGTTATCGTTTATTCGTCCACTTTTATATGATCTTTTTAGTTAAAAACGAGCTAATAAAATGGGAAAAAAAAAATGGCTACAGTTGAATTAAGGTTAAGTTTGTTCCTGGACAAAAACTTATAAGATTTAACGTATTATAAATAAATAAATAAGTTTGTTGTTAATATAAAATAAGGACTTATTGTGTTCTCGTTTATTCGTCCACTTTTATTTGATTCTTTTAGTCAACGACGAGCTAATAAAATGGGAAACAAAATGGCTACAGTTGATTTAAGGTTATGTTTGTTCTTAGACAAAAATTATATACGATTCAGCGTATTATAAATAAATAAATAATTAAATAAATAAATAAATAAGTGAGTTATTGATAGAAATAAATGATTTATTGCGTTCTCGTTGATTCGTACACTTTTATTTCTTTAGTTTAGTTATAATTAATGATGAAATTGATATAAAAACGATAATCTGAATTTCCTGTCAATGTCATAGAAATAGAACAACGACGACGTTTTTTAGCAGGACGAACTAATGCACTTTTGAATTATTTCTTAAGAGAACTAACGAACTAACGATTTCAATCGTTGAATATTCTCGACGGGGAGGGATACATTACGTGAGGAACGACATTTTGGCTGTAGTGGGGGTTGGGGGGGTGAGGGAGTAGCGTAGACAGAAAATTCGCGCTGGAAATAATCATTGTCATCGATCTCTAATCCTATATAATCATCCTAATCGATGACTCGTGTTACGTAGCTCCTGGATTAATGTCGAATTAGAACGATACGAGACGTTTGCATTTTTTAACCGTCTAACACAAAATTTCCAAATTACCACATACAGAAAAGAATAAAATAAAGTATTAAAATAATACGAAACAATAATCGAATGATAAGAGAAAAATTAAAGGAAAAACAAAAGTTGAATATTTGAATGATTGAAAGAAGATTTTGAAATGAAAATTGTAAAAGATTTTTCGTTTATTAAATTGGAATTATTTTAAATAGAAAATTAAAATGAACTCAAAATTAATGTTAAAAAAAAACTATAAGAGTTACCCTAATTTAAATATCATCACGAAAACGAAAGAAACATTGAAACAATATAAAAACAAATGTTTCTTTATTAAATAAAGATAATTTGAAATTTTAAATTAAAATAGACTAAAAAATAAAAGTCACCCTTAGTTTAAATCTCACCACCAAAGAAAAAGAGTAAGAGAGGGGGGAAAGAGAAATTTTTTTCGTCCGAATGAAGAGAGAAAGAAAAAGATAAATGGGTATTCGTGGTAAACTCTAGGAAATCAGCCCATAACCCACACCATCGAGACGACAACAGTTGCGGTTAAATGCTTCAACGTCCGTTGGTGGTAACCGTGTGCACCCCCTATTCCCTTCCTACCCTTTACATCATTCCCTCACTCACACACACACACACACACACACACACACACATACATTTCATCTAACCTTTTCGTCTTTCTCTACGGAACACACAAATTCAAGACACCCCTTGAAGCTCGTATTCTCGCGTTAAAGCAGAAATTCGACATCTAACTCTTTCCTCGTTTGTTTCAAACATACCCGAAATCCCATTGGCAATGTGAATGAGTTCGAGAGAGAGAAAGAGAGAGATAGATGCAGTTAGAGAAGGGTGGAAGGTCCTCCAAGAGCCACGGACCAACCGCTCGTGGTGTGGAAGGCACTTATTTAATTAAAACCGGATTATACGTGGGTAGGGTGCCGCCATTACGAGCATCATACGTTCCTAACCGCTCCTACTTCCAACATCGATACGTACTAATTATGCCGCCTCTACTAATTGCTCTAGCCAGATTATGGTCTTCCTTTCAACGTTGATATTCGTTTTGGTATTGATGATTCCAAACAAAAAATACAATCTCAACAATCTTATATTTCACTAACTTCTATTCAAATCTTACAAACTTTTTTATTTGCCTGTCATTATCTCCTTTGCAATATGTCTCATTCATTTATTAATTATGCTATTTTAAATGTAGATAAACATTAATGATATTTTACAAAAATTTTCTCGATGTACATTGCAATATTTTGAAATATGTGAAAATGTTTTCATTGTTATCTGGTTTAGTTTTTTACATAAAAAAATTTGTTGGTATTATTTTAACACGTTCAATGCCATGCACATTTTACAGGGATTGTCTATGGTGCCACGATTGTCATTTGTTAAAATTATATTTATTTCTATCAATCTGGGCTTGCCGGTCACCGGTGGCCCCCATGGCAGTCAATGTGTTAAATAGGACGATACGATTTTATATATCATACGTATTTAATTCTATTTAATTAATTTATTCTTAAATATTGAACGAATTTATTTGTTAATATATTATCTTTATATTTTTATATCTTCTTTTTTCATTGTAAGATTTTGATGAGTTTAGTTTTAGGTAGATTAATAATGAAATAAAAGAAAAAGAAAAAATATATGCTATTTGTAGATTATTTTAATAAATTAGATACTTCAGATAAGATACTTAACTGAAAAACAAAATTATCTTAACGATAAATCGTTTACATTTTACTATCACCCTAACGAAATTAATTTCGCTTGTGTTTTACATTTTCTACAATAAAGGAAGTTATGTTTCGAGTACTTCAAATGAATATAACATGAACCAAAGAATGAACATAAACGTTTCTTTTTCTGTTTTGTTAAGAATCGAGTAACGTGGTAAAAGAAATACGAAACAACAACACCGGATGCATGGGGAAATAATTAATTACGAAAGAATAATGAAAAAAAAATAAAAAGGAGAGTAAAACGAACAACTGGGGTATAAAAAAAAAATTACAAATGGGGAAGTAAGTGAATATTACAAAAATGATTAGAACGATAAAATGGTCTCTTTTGTTTTTGTTTTAACTCAACAAGCATCATCCAAAGTTAGAAATCAAAATTCACCCCTTTTTTTGGCTTTTTTTCCTTTTTGGCAACCCTAACCAGTCTCTCAAAAGTATCCCATATCTTCTCTCTTTTTCTATTTCTCAACGATTTCTCCCTTTTAGTCCCCCCCTCCCTTCTTTTAGAGTTCCCGTTGATGTTCTCTATTAAATCAAAGAGGCATTCACATGGCGACCGATGCGCCAGGAATCCAAATCGTGGCCATAAACCCGAAAAGGCGGAGCTCGAATTGCAGCCAAATGTCTCTCGTTCGGCATTCTGCGAAAGCAACTTTCGTTGTTACACCGTTAAAACTCCCCCCACCAGTTACTACCCCTTCACAGTTATTCTATTTTCTTCTTTCTATGTATGTACAATATTATACTTATGCATATGGGTATCTACGAGTATGTAGAAATATTGAAAGTTTGTAATAAAAGTAATGGTTTTATTGTTTGGTTCAAAATTTGACGATACTCTTACATATTCTTATTTGTTTCATATAAATATGTTTAATAAAATTATATATTAAACATTTTTTTTTAGATTATTTAATAATCGTTTGATGCAACATTTGAGAATATTTTTATGGGTGTTTATATTTTTGTAATAAAAATTTTATAAATAGTGTTAGAGGGGTTTTATTTTAATGTTAAATTTTAATATTAAAATAATATTATTATATTTATTATATAATATTTGATATTGTATTAATAATTTTAATCTTGATATTAAAAACTTTTCTTAGATTAATTAATAAATAAATGTTGAATGGAAAATTTGGGAATACTCTCTCACGTGTGTTTATATTTTTATTATAAAAATTTTCTAAATAAAATAAGGGGTTTTATTTTAATATTAAATTTTAATATTATTATATTAATATTAAATTATTTAACAATAAATTTATTTAACAATAAATATTCGATGCAAAAATTGAGAATACTCTATGTGTGTTTAACTTTGATAATAAAAATATTTAAAAAATAAACTTTGGTTTTATATTTGAATAAAATTCGATATTAAATAATTTTCTGAAACAAAATATTTGCTAATAATATTTATATTTGTGTTTATTATTTAAAAATAGAAAAAAAGAAAGAATTTGTCGCAATTTATTAAACAAATTTTCGAATGTAAATTTCAATGAAAATTTATGGTTTATATGACAAACTTAATTCAAGTAACTTTCAACAACTTAACAAGTATTATTAATGAGTTAGGTCAAACGTATGACTCCTCATACGTTCCCGATGAAGCCATCATCGTTGCAGCCGTCTTATCTCCCCTTTCTATCATTTCTTTTTTTTTTTCTGCGCAAAGCGTGACCGGAAACCTGCTGGCAAAGCGACGCTTAATCTCTTTCAAAGAGACTTCCGACGGTCGGAAACAAATTTGACGGGAAACCTGCCCTTCTATGTTTCTCTCTCTCGTTCTCTCGAACATTTATTTTTATTTAATACCCATTTCATTATTTATTTATTTAATTATTTTTCTTTACCAATTAAGTTTTTTATTTAACAATAATCATTTTTTTAAACACACAGCAAAGAAATAAAATATTTCTATTACGTATACTTCACTTAAGAAATTAATTTTTTCTTCTTGTTTTATTAAAAATAAATAAAAATATATCTACGTTAAAATGTTACTCTAAATTTTCATTTATTTCGATTATTGTGACAGTGAACAACAACTGTAAGTTACGAAATTAAAATAAAAACATTAATTATATATTTATCTCATTTATTAATTATATTATTTATATAATTTATTATATTATTATATAATTTATATAATTTATATAATTTAGGTTATCAAGTATAAAATGGAGCAAACAATGCACATAATTGAATTGAAATTTGCTCCATTTCATACTTAAACTATCTAATATATAACATAAAATAATATTTAACAATTATTATTTTTATTTAAAAAATTATTTCCATCCCAAAAAAAAGTAAAAATGTGTTAATACTATTAGATTCCTTTTTGGTGCATAGAACAAAACATTATCAAAATTTGGCTATTCATATTCTTCAACCACTGAAACCATTGATTTAAAATCATCCAAAAACCCTTATAAATAAAATACGTGAAAAGAAAATATTATAAAATATACTTAAGGGAAGAAATAAAATGCATTTCCTTAAAATATAAAATGAGCGGAAAAATGGTAAAATCTTGAAAAAGATAACGTTTTAATATCGAGATAGTACCCTCGACGAGGTCTTTTTCTTATTTCTTTCTTTTTATTTTATTTCATTTCATTCCAGAGGTGGGTGATGGTAGTAGTGATGATAGTAAGTAGTTATGGTGGTGTTAGGTATGGGGGTGGGGTTCCTACCTACCAGCCCTCTTTTTAATTAAAGATACGCTTCTACCGCTCTATCTTTTCTCTCCCAAACGTTAACACGTTGTCCATTCTCTCTCTCATTCTCTCTCATTCTATCTATCTTTCAAAAGAGCTAAGTGTAAATGATAACGTGGTTATGTTCACGGCACATTGAAAGATAAGACCAAAAAAAGAAAAGATGAACTTTAAAGTTAAGATGAAGGGTAGAATGGGTAAGTTTCAAGAAGAAGAAGAAGAAGAAGAAGAAGAAGAAGAAGGGGAGGAGGCAGTGTTCTTCTTCGGCAGGTGAAGAAGAAAAGAAATAAAAAAAAAAAAAAAAGGAAAAGAAGAAATGGGTGCGGCTTAGCCACCTGCTAGCGACGACCAACCTTCTTTTCGTTTCTTATTTTTCAACCCCTTTAAAAGTAGATGACCCTCTTCTTCTCTTTCCGTTAATTATGTCGACCCTTTGAGAAAGAAAAAGAAGGAGAAGGGAAAAAGTATAAGAGAAAAAGAGAAATTGTCTTATCTTCGTTTGGTTGGTGATAAATTCTTCTTGGTCGTTGATGTCTCGTTTAAATTGTCGGTGATATTATTTTCTATACTACTTGTAAAGTTTAATACAAATTTTGTTGATCTATGAATTAAATTATTTCATTTGTTTTGATGGGTTTTTATATTTTTTTTAAAAGATAGCTTGTAAGGAATATTTAAATATTTAAAACATTGATATTTTTATTTTTAGTTAATTAATACAAATAGAAGTAACAATATTCATATTAATATATTATTTATATTTAAATTATATTAAAGTATATTTATATTGTAGATTTTAACTACAAAAATATATTTATTTTTCAATTTAATAAATAAATTTGTTGGATGGTTTCTTATATTTATTTAAAAATAAATTATAAAGAATATTAGAAAATATATATAAAACTTTGATATTATTTTTAGTAATGTAATATGAAAAAGAAGTGGGAATATTTAATAAAAAATATATCATTGATTGACTAATCAAATATCTAAAAACCATATTCTAAAAACTAAATTACTTTTTTTTCGAATAATCCAAATATTATCTAAAAATATCAATAATATATTTTTATAATATACTATGAGGTGATAACTATAAAAAAAAATCTAAGAATATGAGAATAAATGAAACGATAAAAGCATGAAAAGTAAAAAAGAGAGAAATAGAAATAGAAAGAAAAAGAAAACAAAATCTAATCGAGAGAAGATCGTTTTCTAAAAGTACGACATACTCTCTCCTCTCGTGATTATTTCCCATCGAACTCCATACGAGTTCAATCCTACGGGGAGAAAGGAGTGGAGATGGGATGATGATACTAAAATGTAGAGGGTGTCTCGTTCAATAAAGGAAAGAAGAAAGGAATATCGAGTACGAAGGCACGTACATAAATTTTCCTGGTGTATCTAATTGAATGGGGAAAACGTTAAGGAAAAAGTAAAAGATACTTTGCCTTGTGAAAGTATGTTTCAAAAGAACAAAGAAAAAGAAGAAGAAAATGAGGATCGATGAATGAAAAGAAACAAAAAAAAGGAAGAAGATATCATTGAATGATGAATAAAAATTCAGAAAGGAAAAATAGATCTGAAAGATGATAATATTTAGAAATATTTTAATATTAATATCATTTAATTAATTATTCTAATAAGTATACTCTTTCTTGGTATTTTGTATAATAATGATGTCTATGAAATATAATAATTTAATAATATTAAATATTATTCAAGTATTTTACTTTTAATTTTGTATAAATATTAGGTTGTCAAGTATGAAATGGAGCAAAATAGAATTCAATTATGTGCATTTTTTGCTTCATTTCATACTTGACAAGCCTAATATATATTTAAACATTTATGAAAATATTTATATTATTTAAAGTATTCTATATATGTGTGTGTGAGTTTACTTTGAATAAACATATTTAATAATTGAATTATTATTTAATAATTTAACTTTTTCTTCTTTCGATAATACGAGAAGAAATTTTTCTTAAAAAATTCTTTATATTTATTTATAGAAATAAATATTTGTTCATTTCGAATTTTATAAATTCTTACATTAGTTTACATCATGGTGAAAAATACATAAAAATTTCAAATATAGATAATATAAAAATATCCAAATATTTTGTGTCTACATAAATGACTCAAAAATTATCTATACAATCTCTTGAAAATATATATTTATAAAGAAAAAAAAAATACAAATTTAATCTATCTAACACAACCATAAATCTTTATGGTCTCTTCTCCCACCCCCCTCGAAAAAAACGAAAAATGAAGAGATAAAATAATAACGAAAGGGAAAAAATAAAGAATTGAAGGAAAAAGGATGGATGGACAAAAAAAAATACCTAAACGAATACCATACTGACATCTAAATTAAAATAAACCTCCGAGACGTTGAGATAAGATTAAAATCCTGATTTGTAAAAGTTTGAAAAAAGATTTCTTTCTTTCTTTCTCTCGAAAGAGAGAAACAGAGAGATGGAATGAAAAAAATAAATAAATATTCAAATTGTAATAAAGTTTAGAAATAAAAATTGAAGAAAAGTATCATATTGCGCTGGGTGTTATCAGTGTGGTGTGTTATGGTCGAAAACAATGAAAAGTATACTTACAAAGCAAACTGAATCGTTTATTTCCACTAACCATAAGGTTGGATTCCCTTTTCCCCTCTTCTATTTCTTCTTCTTCATAATTTTCCTTAAAATCATTCGGTTCTTCTATCTTCGAATCCAACTTTTCAAGAACTTTTAGAAGAACTTCGACTAACGACGAATATTATTCGTAAACTGTAGGACTAAAAAATGAATTAGGTTTTTTTTTCTTTTATTCCGATCATCCTCATTCGGTAACCAAAGGTCGTGGTTGGAATAATAAACAATAGTGTCTTGGAGATTTTTTTGTTTACGTTTTGGATCAAAGTCATCGTGTTTATATTACGTACACACATGTATATGCATTTGTATGTGTGTATATAAATGTAGAAACGTACATGCATACATGTACACACTTATACTCATCACTACACGTATACTAATTATTCAATTTAATATAAATTATAAAAAATAATGTGTATACGACATGTATTATTTTATTTGTTCATTTGTTTCAGTAGAAAAAGTAAAATTTATCACCTTTTTAGTAAACCAAATGTATTTTTATCTTCAATCTTAAAGGGTCCAACTTTATACGAAATATTTTTAGATACCTCAATCTATCTCTCTCCTTTCTCTTTTACAAAATCAAAGCAGAGAAAAAGATCTATATTTTTTTTGGTCTTTTATCCTTCTGTCTTTTTAGTCGACTTTACTTTTCCAACCAAAATTCCAAACGGATCGTCAAATAAACGAGAACAAACAAACCAGGAGTCAGCCCGCGTGTGTTCCACTTTGCTTGATCTCTCGCATATGCTGACTATATTCTTTTCTTTTTTTTTTTTTAACAAATACACACACACACATACACACACGCATACATTTACACATATATGTTGTAAATGTTTTGCACGCTTACGTTGAATCGTAAAAAATAAAAAAGATATTCTGATCGAACCAATAATGATAAGAACATTTCTAAGAATTAAACATTAAATGTTAATACAGTTGTTTGATTAAATATTTTTTTTCTTGTTTGTTTCTCTCTATGGAAAAAAAAAACAAAAACCAACACAAATAAAGGTAAAAAGAAATTCCCATCGGATCCATCGTGTTGTCCGGTATGTGGAGTAACTGTTAGACCGCAGGAACTCGAGCAACATTTTGCTCAGGAACTTGAGCGACTATATAAAATCACGTCAGCATCTTCAAGACCACGACCACCCAGGTCTACTTTGCCACCAGTTCATCCACAAGATCATCCACATGGACCAATGTTACATGCACCGTCGGCTGCTGAAGGTCCACCGCATGGTACACCTCATCAGACTCCTCAGGGTAGATGGGAGACCTATAAAAGAATCAAGGCGAATAGACAGGTATATTATTTTACAATTGTCTTTTTTTTTTTTAATATCACTGCTTCATTAATCACACGTTTAGAACAATACAACAATTGTTCTTTTTTAATTAACTAATTTTTATTTCATTTCTTTTTCACATTTGCTTACAAATTTTGTATTCAAATGTGTTCTATGCATGAATTATTCGAGTATATAAATTTCTATTATTTTTTTAAAATCAAATATTTTATTAATTGTTGGATATTATTCATTGTTTGATTTATTATTTAGGCAAGGATTCGTGTTAAGAATAGAAAAAGAAAAGCGGACGAGCCAACGTGTCCAGTTTGTAGCGAAAGATTGTCTGGTACTCCGGAAGAATTGAATCAACATGTTGAACGTTGCTTAAACAAGCACAATAACGGTAATCCAGCAGGTCAACACTCGAATCTCGATGAAGAAGAAGTGGACGTTGAGGGTGACGCGGAAACCTTTGAAGAATACGAATGGGCAGGTCAGAGAAGAGTTAGGGCTACGTCTATGCTCGTCGGTGGATTTTCTGGTAATTTTTGGTTTCCTTTTTTCAAATTAATATCAATTACAGAAAAAAAAAAATAATTACAGCTGATTGTTATAATTTCCAATAATATTACCGACAATTGATAACCAATTTGTTCCCTTTCCCCATTAATTGTTGTTTTTTTAAAAGTAAATACAAATATACGAAACTAAAGAAGAAATATTAGGCTTGTCAAGTATGAAATGGAGCAAAAAATACACATAATTGAATTGAAATTTGCTCCATTTCATACTTGACAAGACTAATAATAATAATAATAATAAAATAAAAATATATTTGGTAGAATAAATAAATAAATAATTGTACAACACATACACACACACACACACACACACCTGGATTTTAATTTTAATATAATATTAATAATAAAAATAATGTTAAATTAGCCGTGGGTTTGGCGACGTCTTCGAGCAACCGTTCGGGTGGTGGCGGTGGAGGAGGAGGTGGTGGAGGTGGCGGTGGTGGTGGTGGAGAAGGTGGAAATCAACAGGACGAGGAAGACGTTGATTTAGTTGTCGACGGTGACGATGTTGCGGAATTTGGNAATATCAATTACAGAAAAAAAAAAATAATTACAGCTGATTGTTATAATTTCCAATAATATTACCGACAATTGATAACCAATTTGTTCCCTTTCCCCATTAATTGTTGTTTTTTTAAAAGTAAATACAAATATACGAAACTAAAGAAGAAATATTAGGCTTGTCAAGTATGAAATGGAGCAAAAAATACACATAATTGAATTGAAATTTGCTCCATTTCATACTTGACAAGACTAATAATAATAATAATAATAAAATAAAAATATATTTGGTAGAATAAATAAATAAATAATTGTACAACACATACACACACACACACACACACCTGGATTTTAATTTTAATATAATATTAATAATAAAAATAATGTTAAATTAGCCGTGGGTTTGGCGACGTCTTCGAGCAACCGTTCGGGTGGTGGCGGTGGAGGAGGAGGTGGTGGAGGTGGCGGTGGTGGTGGTGGTGGTGGAGAAGGTGGAAATCAACAGGACGAGGAAGACGTTGATTTAGTTGTCGACGGTGACGATGTTGCGGAATTTGGTCCGTCACAATATTCCGAAGCAGATGTAATCACACCAAGGATTGACGGTACACCAAGGGAACAAAAGGAAAGGGACGCACTTAGAGAAGCTGTTATTTCACCTAACGCACCTCATACTCCTCATTCCGATCAGCTGGCTCAACAAGGGTTGCTTGAGGTAAAACCAGAACCTGGTACCACGACCACGACCAGTTCATCATCGACCCCTATTCCTGGCCAACAAAACGAACTAGATGAAAATGTTTCTTCGTCACCGAGAAGGGATGGTGAAACTCCTGTTGTTGAAGCACTCAGAGGTAGAATAAAGGAACTCGAAGCTGAGATGCGTGGTCAACTTTTCAAATGTCTCATTTGCATGGTTAGTCAAGTTCTTCTATTTATTATTATTTTTTTTTTGTTCAAACAAATATATGTGGGAAACTTTACAAGTTTCTTAATTTGAAGTTAATGGGTTTAAGAAGATATAGAAATTTGTTTTTCTAAACAGTTATCAATTATAAATTGGATGAGATTAAATTGTTTGATTAAACAAGTTTAATTTTACTTTCTAAATTTTGAGATGTGAGTAAATTATTAACAATTTTGTGATACATTATTTTCTATAATACATAACTTAAAAATAACAAAAATAAAATGTTACTTAATTTAAAATTGACTGAATGAAAAACTTGAAACGTTAACGCAACTAAACTGACCAATAACATATTTCAAAATGATCTTTTAATCAACTTAAAGAAGAAAACTATCTACAAACATATTCGATTTCTTTAACGGTGAACTTTTTGTTTTGTCATTAAACCAGGAACAATATAAGAAACCAGTGACGTCCGTATGCTGCTGGCACGTGCACTGCGAGCAATGCTGGCTACACACGCTGGTAAGTCTTGAATTAAACGTCTATTTCAAAATAAAATCAAATAAAAATAAAAATAAAATACTCTTAAAGAAAGAGAGAAAAAGAGAAAGAGATTAAAGAATCGAATAAATAATTTTCATGACCGAAAGAGATGTTATAAGTTACTCGTTTAAGATATAAAAAGAGACAACTAAAGGAAACTAAAAAGCACCGCTAATTGCGTCAGACCATTCGACGATACACTTTCGAAGAAGAACCACTTTTTTCCAAAACCCTCTTCATGGTCTTATCCGGACAATCATGTATTGGCTTCTCCTTGAGCTTATAAAGAATAAATAAAAAAGAATGACGATGAGAAAAAAAAAAAGAAGCAAAGTTGAAAGTCTGTCTGTTTGTTTGTCTGTCTGTCAGTCTCTTTCTTTATTTTCTCTTCCAGAAAGGGGGCTATCTACTTTTGTACAAACCCCTTCTTTATCGTTAACCATAATAGTGGGACTGTTTTACCATGATCGGTTTTAAAAGTATTATTTTATTCTTGTTCCTTTAAAAGTGTTTTTCTCAATTGCGATTGGTGGAGGATAAGAAGGATTACCTGTACTTTGTATCAGGTTATTTAAGATGTTTTATCTTTTAACCCTTTCACTATGGCGGTCCTTGCCGCAAAGTGTCTCACGTGAAACAGAACATCGTACCAAAAATACGAACATCAACACATTGAATGCCACGGTAATTTTACGAAAGCTTATCTGTGGAGGTCACGATTGTCATTTGTTTAAATTATATATATATTTCTATAAATTTGGGCCCAGCGGTCACACCGATGGCCTCTCCATGGCGTCACTGCCAAGTTGAATAACTGTCACCGGTGACCCCCATGGCATTCAACGTGTTAAACGCCCGTAGTTTTCAGCAATCGGGACTAAAAGACTTTTCGTCTCAAAAACTACTTTGTAAGATTACTTTTAAATGCCAAATGATTTTTCTTCATAATTTTTCAATGAACATAGATTGCAACAGTCGTTTGCAATTGTTTGCACGAGTCAATAGCATTTGGATTGATTTTTGGCACTGTTCCTGTAAAATACGACGTTTTGTGACGAGTGTGACTATAATCGCTCGTAGTTAGCGAAAGGTTTAATGATCGTATTAAATATTGTTTATGTTTTTCTTTGTTTTATTTTTTCAGGGTGCAAAAAAGCTCTGCCCGCAGTGCAACATGATCACCTCGCCATCGGATTTACGACGGATTTACATGTGAGAAAGTCTTACTCGAACGAAAACTAATCGACTACGAAGATCTACGAACGTCCTATGTTCCGCCTAATAAAACAATAATTAAACAAAATAATAATAATTATAATAATTATAATAATTATAATAATTATAATAAAACAAGAACGAAAAGCACGTAAGCAAGGAAGGAAGGAAGCAACCAAGAACAAACCAAACGACGATTGAGAAAGGAAAAATACAAAATATAGTCGAACACACATCGCGCGTCGCTCGGAAAAATCCGAATCCGTCAATTTCGTGTAAATACTTGTAAAAAAAAGAAAAAAAAATGAAGAAAAAAAAAAGAAAACAAGAAAAAAAGAAATAATTCGTCGATGTATAACATAAATTTAAAACAATATCTCTCTCTCTCTCTTTCACGTAAAATTATACACACACACACACATACACACAGAGAATACACGTATACAAAATGGAGAAAAAGTAATCTGTCGTAAAAATTACGATTTTTCGATTGATTTTTTTGCCTTTTTCTCCAAACTCGTAACTTCGAGAAAATAGAGAGACAGAGAGAGAGTCATATTTCTCTCTCTCTCTCTCTCTCTCTCTCCTCTCCTCTTACTCTCTGTCTTTCTCTCTCTCTCTCTGAGTGTAACGCACTTTTTAGGGTTAGTAAATTAACTCTTTTAGCAATTACCGAGCGTGGATTAGAAACAATTTTATTTTATATTTTCTTTTTTTTTTTTTCATTCGTCTCTTCCCTTTCGTAACAATTTTCAGTTCCAATTAATCCAATTTTTCTTTACTTTTTTATGAATTTGATTAACAATTAGAATTAGTTTAACCAGTAACAGTCACACGTGGGATCCAGTGGATTACCCCAGGGAAACTTTGGGACTAGTTTGAGTTGAAAATAATTTATCAAAATTAAACTTATTGTACCTTCTTTTATTGTTTGAACCTTAAACAACAAGTTTCGATACGTCACTATTATCTTTATGGGTATCAGTTGATCTGCAGAGTTTAATAAATGCAGACGTTTTTATTTTTTCTGGAGTCCAGTAGACCATCTCGTAATGGGTAAAAATTACTATGAAAAATAACTAAAATAAAAATTAAGGGAAAATAAAAAGGAATATTTTATATGATTTCCTTTATTTCTTTTTAATTTTATAATTTTTTCTTTCAATCTTTTATCGATCATTGTTATTAATATTAATTTCATAGATTGTAAAAAATATCAACAACAACGAAAGGTAAGAGACGAAGAAAAATAATACAACAATTAATTATTTTTTCTTTTTTTTTCTTAATTTAATTTATAGTAGACCCTACTCATATTCTTTTGTTAAAAAATAAAAAATAATATACAAATAAAAATAAAAATAAAATATCGTCAAACACGATGATGAAATTGTTGTTGAATCGTAAGACGATTGCTGACCAAATTCTTTTTATTTAATTTCCTTTTTATAGTATTGTTAATTCGTAGAAATTAAAAAAGAAGAAGAAGAAGATTAATCGATGTATAGTTTTTTTTTTTAGTAAATACAACAAATTACGATGAAAAAAAAAATCGTTGGAGAAAAACCGATGTCCTCGATAAGAAAAAAATATTGAATTGTATGATTAAATAAAGTAACCTTTCCCTGATCCTTCCCCTCTAAAAATCCTCTTATCGTCATACTTATTACAGGATAAATAATAATATTATACAAATATATTAAACGCGGACGAAGATTTGTTGATAAAAACGAGAAAAAGAAAAAAAAAAGATGAAAAGAAAGGGAAAAAAACCTCTCCAAAAAAAAAAAGAAAAGAAAAGAAAAGTATTTCTTCTTCCAGCAAAATATGGGCCTACCCTAAATTCGAGAAAACGTACACGCGATATCGACGAACACCCCCGACCCCCTTTCACCTCCCTTCATTCCATCACCCCACGAACCCCTAAATTTTACGATACTCTCGTTCTAATCCTCGACAAGAACAAAAATCGATCTGAACGATGATCGAAAAGAAAGTAACCTCGATCGTTTACCCTTTTCTTTTCTTCAAGGTCGATAATATATAAAAAAAAAAAAATAAAATAAAAGTAAAATAAATCAACACGAGCTTTTAGCAGATATTAATTTTTATTTTTTGTTTCTTTTTGTTTTCTCATTCGAACGATCGAGAATTGATTGAAACTTTCTTATCGATCAACGAGATCATAAAATAATTTTTAGGTCTATCAAGTATGAAATAAAGCAAATACTCTATTCAATTACGTGCATTTTTTTGCTACATTTTCATACTTGACAGTCTAATATGTTGAAACAATTTAGAGATGATCGTCGAATCGTTAGAAATCGCCTAAACGAGGCAAGGACTATATTGTAAATATATGAAAAAAAAAAAACATGATGATGATGATGATGATGATGAAGAAAAAGTGTAGCAACCTACCCTCTTTTTCTCCTTGAACGATGTTCTGTAATCCATAATAAAACGATCATGGAATGTAGTGTCGTTAACAATTATCTCCCATAATCATCTTACCCATAATCATCGCAATTCTTGGATTTATTATAAAAGAAAAATAGAAACAATATTGAAAAATTTTTTTCATAATTTCTATTCAATGTAATAATTGTTTACCAAGACCATAAATAATACAGGTAATCTTTTTTATAAAAAGATAAATATAGTAGGTACCTAGAAAATGTTTTGTTTGAAACAATGTTAAACGAGATACCTCTTATATAAAAGTTTTGTACAAATTTTCTTTATCGTTTAAGAACTTGACAGTGTTCTAACAATAAGTTTCAATACTATACTTGGGTTCCTAAAATTTATTCTATGATGTTATAGGATTCCATATTGCAAGAGTATTGTTTTATTAACACATTATGTTCATAATTATTTTTATGATTCCTAACAAAAAGTAATTCAAAATTAAATACGATCATTTCTTCAATTTCATTAATTGTATATGAACATTAATACAATTGTTTTGTATATAAATTATCAAAATATTATTAACACATTATTATATTCATAATTATTTTCATGATTCTTAATAAAAAGTAGTTCAAAATTAAATACGATCATTTCTCTAATTTCATTAATTGCATATTAACATTAAAACTATTGTTTTCTATATCAGAATAATCATTATTACACATTTAAATATAAATAATTGTTCATAAAAATCCAAACAATAAGAATCGTAACAACGAACACCCAAAACAGGTCTTAATGATTTCAGCGAAGGGAGAAATCCAAAAAGAAAATCAACGCAAAAGGTAAGTAAATAATAAATGAAACAATCTTCAAAAACAAAATAATCATTCCCTTATTTCTGCCCACAAAATCCCTAAAAGTAATCTAGTAAAGTAAATAAGTATAATAAGTAGAAACTGAGGAAGATTGAACCACAAAAGTAACTAAACGAAAAGGTACACCTCTAAGAGAAAAGAAGATAGAAAGAGCAAGAGGATTGTGAGAGGGTTTACTGATCCTCCCGTAAAAGTGGGTTGGGAGGGGTAGGGAGTAGTATCAGAGCGTTTAATATCCGTCTCTTATCTCTCTTTCCCGGTCTTCTATCTCTCTCTCTTATCTCTCTTTCTGATTAAAGCAGGAAGGAAAAGGTTTGCGAAAGGATGTGACAAAAAAATTGTACAAAATGGCCGCGACGTTAGGGAAGAAGGATTGGTAGAGTAAAAGGAAGAGAAGGAGTAGAAGGAGGAAAGTGTTTGGAAGGAAGGTAGGGGGGTATAAAAAAAATTAAAAAGAAAAAGTAGGAAGAGAAAAAGAGGAGTGGTGGTGGGGTGGGAGTGAAGGGGTAACTGTAAAGACAGTAAAGAAAGAAAGACACGGGAATCGTAGAAGAAAATATAAAAGAAAATAAAAGAACGAGTAAGAGAGAGTTATACGTGTGCGAAATGGTAGACAGGAGGGGTTAAAGGAGAAAAGAGAAGAGGGGAAGGGATTGGTGAGGTAAAAGGTGGTGCCGGAGGTGACAGGAAGGTGGAGCTTTACGTGGGTTTGCAGGTGCGCGTTTTCATCGAAAGGACTGAAAGGAGTGAGACCTACTGTGTTTCGTCGTTGAGGAGATGTAGTGGGGATGGAAAGGTCGTATGAGAAAGAAAGAGAGAGAGGGAAATTGGGAAAAGGTTCTGGAAAAGCTCGAACCCAAAGCCCGTACGTACGACTGGGGGAAATAGAACCAGGAAAGGTGGGTTGTTCGGTGTGTGTTTGGTGGAGGCGCGGTACCAGAAAGCTCCGCCCTATCATTTCCTCTACGAAATTTCCTACTTCTGTATATTCTTCCTATATTCCTATGGATACATGTTTTCTTGTAAATGTATATATGTGTGTGCATGTGTGTAAAATTACGTTTACCTAAAGATCCCTCTTATTACGAGAGGTTTCGCGCCTTTAGCAAAAGGAAAAAATAAAAAAGAGGATACCTTTCCGTGTCGATAGCTTTTTATTCGTCGATGGTAAATAAAAACTAGCTCGTTCTTTGCTTTCCTGCACACTTTCATCTCGAATCTATCATCTTTATTCTGTGTTTTTCTTTTTTTTTTTTCTTTTACATTTTGGTGATATCTCACTAGATGCTTTAAAAAAAAATATTCAACGAACCGTGTACGCTCTTTCGTACGAGATTACTTTTTCGTTCGTTGCTTTCATTTTCTTTTTTTATTTTTATGATGCAGCAAAGCAGTTAGAGAAGGAGGAAGAGGAGGAGGAGGATGGAAAGTGGGCTGTACGCTTGTTTTCTAATCTCTCTAAAAGAATTTCCAACAATTTTTAGTCGACCTGTTTTCTTTTTTTTATTCTTTTTTCTGGAAAATACCAGAATTGCGTATATATTTATGAAATTTTATTTAGAACAAAGTGTTTTCTTTAATTTGTTTTGAACTTTATGGTATCAAAATAAGTGTTTGTAGTATTTTAAAAATTTGTTAAATAAAAAAATAATATATAATCCAATAAGAATTATACTCCGGTATTAAAATATAGTTCCGTTATTTATTATCTAAGAAATAAATAATAATAATACAAATAAATTATAACATTTTTAACATTATTATCTTCGTATTAAAATCCACATTATTTTAAACAGAATAGAACGGAAAAAAAATAAACTGAAATAAAATATATGTAACCTTCTTACCGTATAAAATAAATGTACAAAGAAAGAGAACTGAAAAACATGAATATATACGGTAACCAAAAAATGTTAATGTTCCTCTCGTGATTCCTTGCAATACAGGAGCAACAACAAGACATCAACAACAACAACAAAAAAAGTAAAAAAATCAAATAACAGATATACACTTGAGAAATAAAACCGTAACCTCGATTCGTAAAACAAACGTTTCCTCTTCTTTTATAGGCGTCCGTTAATCCGTCCTCCTCCGAGAAAGGGGCGTGTTCGTTTCTGAGGAATATTTGGAGGAGGGAGGAGTAAAGTGAAAGACAAATGAGAAAGAAAGACAGAGAAACGAATAGAAATTGTGTATGTGTGTGAGAGAAAGAGAAAGGTGTGGAAGAGAAGGTGGAGGAGGAGAAAGAGGAGACGGAAGAGAAGGAGAAGGTTCGTACCTCGATCGCAACTCGACGGTACAGCGCAACTCCCTGAACTGTTTGAAACCTCCCCTCTCTTTAAATCCTCAGCACGGGTTTGGACCTCAGTTACGCCTGCGAACTCGAACGAAATTCTAACAAGTTAGGTGCTTTAGTTACCGCCTACCATCTCATCGAGGGCGTTAACCAACCAGTATTCTAAACCAATCACTGAACCTTCCTCCACCTCCACCTCCTTATACTCCTCCTACTCCTCCACTAAATCCTTCTCTTCCAACATGTTCCTCCTCTTTCTACTCGTTCACTTCTCCGACACTCCTTGTCTATCTTTTTCTACCACCTTTTACGATCAACGAGTATGTTTCGAGTTACCACACGAGAGTAACGTCTTCTTCTTCTTCTTCTTCTTCTTTTCTTCTTACCCTCCTCATCATACTTCTTCATTTTTTTTTCTTGATATTTTAAACGTATGTGTGTGTGTATGTATGTGTTTGTTGGCATCTTTTTCTAGCTTTGTAAGTTTCTTCTTTCTCTGTTTGTTCAAGTAAAACCACACAATGTTCCCGAGCGTGAATAATTTTCTCCTCAACGAGTTCTCCTCCTCCTCTTCCTCCTCCTGCTGCAGCTCTTTTCTCCTCCTCTTCTTCTTCTTTTTCCTACTCCTCTTTTTTCCCTGACGATCGATCTCTTCTTCTTCTTCTTTTTCTGCTTATTTTTCTTTCAGTATTTTTTATTTTTTTCCTACTCTTTGATGATTTTACACGAAGAATGTTTCATAAAATGGAAACTGCAGTTTCTGAATATCTATTTTTGTTTTTAGTATGAAATATAGTTTTGCAAATAATTTCTTATTATTATGTTTATTGTTTTAAATTTAGAAACGATTGTATTAATGTTATTTCATTATTATAGATTATGTTTTAATTGTAATTTAGATAAAACAATATGACGTTATTATAATCTTTACTTACCATCGAGTCTCGTATTTCGAAGCTGGTTTTGGTTATTTTAATAAAATATATTTGCAAGATGTTCCAAAATAAACTTAAACGAATCGAAAAAATCGGAAATTTCTTCTTTCAAGCAGATATTCGGAACGGCATGATTTTTTAATTACACTGTAATTTGAGATTCACATTTTAAAAAATAAATCAATACTTGTTCACATTTGTGATTTCTTCTTTTTTCTCGATACTGCTACTTTTGATTAAAATTTACAGGGTGTCTCGTAATTGGTGATGTAAAATACAATAATAAACACCTTGACAAAAAAAAAAGATTCTTTAAGAAATATATTATTTATTTAACTTCTAATATGTGTTAACATATAATAATAATAATAATAATCAATCGTAATATATTTAATTCTATACTTAGTCAATGATATAATAATATAACGTGATGCAATATCAGAAAAATGTCGATTCTCGTATCCGAGTTTTTAGATATTATTTTTACCTTTTCTTTTATTTTTTTTATTTTTTTTTTATTATTATTATTACCTATAGAATAATTCTAATTACAATTCAATCAAAATGTTCATAACATTTTAGTTTTATCCATAAATTATTCTTTTTTGTTTTTTTTTGTTTTCCCCCACGTGGTGATTCGTGTACGATCGGCAAAAAACAAAATTATAATCTTATTTGATATCTTTATTTTTATATTTCCTTTTTTTTTTCTATTTCTATTTTTGTGTTTTTTTTTTCTTTTTTTTCCTTTATCTTTTCGTTTTATTTTGTTTTGTTTATTTTTTAAGGCACATACGGTTAATTTGAAATTATTCGTTCTCGAATAATTTGACCCACATATTAGCGAAACATTTTTGAAATATTAATCATCGTCGTCATCATCATCATCATCATAATCATAATCATAATCATAATCATCCTTTTCTAACCGTTCGTAGAAACGGATAAAAAGAAACTTAATTAAAAGAAGACAAAAATTCTAAAATTAGAAGAAAAAGAAGACAGAAGAGGGAGCAAGGAAAATAGGTGTGGGGGGAAAAGAGTAAATTAATCGATCTCGATGAAGAAATAAATTGAGCAAATAGAATTACCTTCTTAAAATGTAAACGAAAAAAAAAAGAAAAAAAAAGTGAGTGCTGCAGATCTACCAAAAAGGGTTGAATAAGAATAAGAATAAGAAGAAGAAGAAGGGGAGAAAAAGATAAACCCTTAAAAAGGTATTTCCTAAGTTGTAATTTACAATGTGAAAGGTAATAGGGAGTATTTGAGAAGAAAACGAGACAGGTATTGACAAAGATTAAGTTGAATAAGGGACAGGATGATACCCCCTTTGCGAAGGATACGATCAATCGAGTAAGAAGAAAAAAAAACAAAAAAGGGACAAGAAGAATGAAATAGGAATATACAAGATTGTTCGATGGACTAACAGGAAGGACGAACAACCATAAGAAACAAAGTTGTTTAGTTTGATCGAGGATTGGATGGATCTAGGAAAATACATATTCGATAAGAGTTCCCATTCGAGATCGTGCTAAATCGAACACACACTAAGTGGAGTTATGTCCTTTTGCTAGAAAGTTTTCTTAACAGCGAACGTTGTTGATTCTAACCAAGTAAGGAAAGACAATACTCCGTTAGGATATTCTAGTTGTTGGTGTTGGTGTTGTTGTTGTTGGTGGTGGTGGTGGTGGTGATGGTAGTGGTGTTGTAGTAGTTGTGCGTGATCGGTGTACTGGTTAAAAATGTTTCTTCAAGTTGCTTCTTTCTATTTGTTACTTTTTTAGACCTCGACCTTGTACGGTGATCCAGGAATGTGATCATCACCCCACTTGACGATCACGATGTATTCTCCTCTCTCACGAACCAAGTAACTGACGTTGTAGTTGTTTCGACCGGTGTGCTTCAAGTATACCTCCTCGCATGGTCCTTTGGGACCGTAAACGCCAACGTAAAGAATGTTGTTTCCTGTATATGATTAACAGTCGGTCAGTTTATTGTTTATGGAAGAAGTTGAAATAAATTTATATATAATGAAAAATAAATTTATTCGTCAATTTTTAATTACTTCTTCTTACTTTTTATAATTCTTATTCATTTTATTTCTTTTTTCTTATTATTATTTGATTATTTTTCTTCTTCTTCTTCTTATTATTATTATTATTATTATTTCAAGCATACCTGCATCGGTTGCATTTACGGTGAACTGATTCTGCTTTCCCAAATAGGCTTTCTTAAGGCCCATACCTTTGCTCGTAACCTTACTCGCGTCTGATTTAAAAAGCGGTAACACAGGACCAGTTTGCTTTGATTTAGAAATCTTCTGAACTGTCTCTACCAGGATCGAGCTTGTCTCTTGTGCACCTCTCTCAGCCAGATCCGCACCTATGATTATACAAAACATATCAATGCATTAAACTCTCTCTTTGAAACGTATTTTTCATTACTATTTTATTCAAAATTAATTATATTTCTTTATTCTTAAATAATCAGTAAAATTGAATTTACCTAACAACACTTCGGAAATAATTAAACAATTGTTATAAGTTCAATACGTAATCATTAGAATTTAAAATATTGAATTCTGGTTAAGTATTTAATTCTTTTCTCCTAAATTTAAGGTTTAACCGAAAAATGTGAATGCAATAAAAAATTACACATAATTAAAATAACAGAATATCGATAAAAGTTGAACCACGAGTCTCACTCGTGGTTATTGTTTCTTACCCAGATACCCTTACCACGAGTGTCACACGTGATTGTATGTCAACGAGTTAATTATATATTTTATTTTTATATCTTACTCGACAAATGAACAAACCTTGAATATATTTTATTACAAAAAAGAAAGTTTGCGAACCAAGATGAAAATAATGAAATAATGATTATAAATTAATTGACGTACCAGTACATGAAACTTTGTACGGCGAACCAACGATATGATATCCATTGTATTTGATACTGATATAATAATCACCAGGTACCAAAGGAGTGTACCTGACCTTGTAACCTTCCTCAACTTCGGTACAATCCATAGAAACCTTGCTAGGTCCATCAACCGTAACACCGAGAGCACCGCTACCGGCATTGCAAGTATCGATGATGAAATCTGTTTTTTGACCTGTCTTAACGTCCATTAAACCATTGCCATAAGCGTGTAACGCTGCTGGGTCGGCATCCACTTTACCGACCTTGATACGATAAGGACTACCAGATATGTGTACTCCATTAAATTTCAGATGCAAACTGTGAATTCCATTCTCACGAGCCATGAATCTTACTGAATAGGTGTCGGAATCAATTGATTGAATAAAACAATCATCCTCTATGCCACTTGGTGATACAATCTACAATAATTAATAATAATATTATAAGAAGGATTTTAAAATAGGATTTAATTATTATTCTTAGAATTTGTAAATAAGTTATTAGCTAACGTTAACAAAAATATCTTTGTAAAAGTAGACACATCGAACTATTTTTAAACTAAGTTGACTACATTTTATCTCTGAGAACCTTGACAAAGATCAACGTTTCAAGATCATAGTTAAATAGACTCCTACACTATCTTAGTGTCTGAAATATTTTTCTAGTAATAATAGAAAAATAGTAATAATAATAATACTAAGAAGAAGAAGAAGAGGAAGAAGATGAAGATGAAAAAGAAGAAATTTTTAAAAGTTGCGCCTACGCAAAATGATGTGTCAGTGATAGTTTCATAAGAGCCCCCAATCCCCCTCTTTCTTCCCCCCCTTTCAGAGTATTATTTTCGTCCAGTATTTCGCAAGATAATCTTTCGGTTAGATACTTGGAAGACCTCGAGGAAAAATATAATAGCGTTTAATATTTGAGATAAATGGCCTTGAAACAAGTTAAATGTAAGATTCCTTTATAAAAATACCCGAGTCTATTAATTTTTTGATCTTCTTTTTAACGAGTCGTACCTTTCCATCCAATTCACCCTTAGCTCCGTTCTTCCTAACTAGGAAGGTATAAGGTTTGTCAGGTTGTACACCACTTTCCGGAAATTGTGCAACCTCTAATTTGTGAGCATCACCCATAGCAGGTGAGATGTAAACCTTGTACGGTGAGTCAGGAATGTGTTGATCGTTGAACTTGACTCCTATTCTGTATTCCCCTAAAATTTCATTTAAATACAATGAATATTTTCTTTTCCATTCATCGTTTAATCAAATCAAATCAAATATTAATTAATCATCTCATCTTTTACGAAGGTTCAAACATTTATTTATTCTTAAATTAAATTTATTTTGATCATGCTGAAAAAACCAACGAAACTCTGACTATTCCTAAAAGAAAAAAATGTTCTTATCGACAAGAAACCATAATTCTCAGGTTGGTTCCTCATAGTCTAATCAAATTAAAATGAAATATCAATTTTCCTATAAATAATAAAAACAAAATATTCCTAAAAATCAACGACTAAAATTCTCATCAACAACAAACCATCGTTGTTAGGTTCCTCAGGTTGGTTCCCTTTTAAAACAATTTGTGTCGATGCTTTGAAGGTTGCCATCATTCAAAAAGTTATTCTAACACGTTAAAGAAATAGGAACCGTCAGTTTGTGATGAAAACAAATTCGGTTAGATAAGAAGGAAGGAGCGAGGGAAGGAGTAGGGAGTGTAGATAAAATTGGGAATGAAAAAAGTGGGGGAAAAGAAGGGATGAAACGAAAAAGAAAAAGAAGAAGAAGAAGAAGAAGAAGAGAAAAAAAAAGATTAAGCAAGTTTGTGAACGGACACAATTCTAGAGCCTTAGGTTAATCGCGCACCACTAATTTCAGTTGAATCTAGCTGGTGATCTCGAATCGGTTCCCTCCACCACGATCACCACCACCCTTACTCTCTCTCTCTTTCTCTCTCTCTTTCTCTCTCGCGTAGCACATGGACCAAATATAACCACCAGGATAATCCACGTCAAGCTTGGTGTGCTACTCACCAGGGCAAAATATGGATCCACCTTAACAAATATAGACGAGGGATATTTTGGGATCAGCTGAAAACAGCCGATCAATCCGGCAAGTGATGAGTGGGTGTCTCCGATTTTCAACAACATACACAACCAAGCAACCAACGAATGAACACCTGCCTTATTTGTCTCCTAGGCGCCCTGACGTTTAAACTTCGTTACAACTAGCAACGTTAAAATAAGTAAAAATAGGTTTAGATTTATTTTTTCAATTTATAAATGTGTTTCAAGCAACAAAGAAAAAAAGAAGATGAAGAAGAAGAAGGAAAAAACGGGTGACATAATTTTCTACGTTAATCTATACTTCCTAAATTTTTCGGTTACTTGTATAATAATTGTTCGTGAATCATTAGAATATGAATGAATAAGTGAATAGTATTTATCCCGTTTCTGTTTCTAAGCCAGACTTTTCTTCATCTCTCTCTTTCTCTCTCTATCTCTCTCATTACGACAAATACATGAAAGAAACTCGTTCGAGTCTAACCTTGTAGAATTTACGAGAGACCTATTCAAAAAGTACTTTAACATTATAGATCTTACAACCAGAGAGTTATAA
Organism: Mischocyttarus mexicanus; assembly: GCA_023678845.1. Taxonomy (NCBI): domain Eukaryota; kingdom Metazoa; phylum Arthropoda; class Insecta; order Hymenoptera; family Vespidae; genus Mischocyttarus; species Mischocyttarus mexicanus. Next base: position 67,887 of record JACGTP010000064.1, on the reverse strand, counting down.
TAATTTTCCAAGACAGTGACAAGCTTGACATCGGTAACGTAGTAGGTTCGTACGAGAAGGTATGAATCGACGGTTGGCAATGGTCCATATTTTTAAGCGAAACCCTTAATAAATGTCAAGTAAAGGCTATTTAATTGATGTTTCCGCACCTTTGAATTTAACGAGTCATAATAGTACGAAGTATGAGAAAATCGTTTAGAAAAATAATATTAATTATTAGGAACCTTCGTATTTGATAATCGAATGATTATTATAAAAGAAGAGAAAAAACAATAAGCCAATATTTGGGCTTACCAGGTTCGGATGCGACATAACTGACATAACAGCTACCATCCTTGCGATCTTTGTAATCGATTTGAGCTTTGCTAGGACCTTCAACGGAGACTGCCAATGCACCAGCACCAGCTTCCCTCGTCCAGATGTTAAACTCGCATGGTTCACCCTGTTCGCCACGTTCCAATCCAGGACCACCAGCGTGGACCCTGTGTGCACCGCCATCCCTCAACGGGCCAACAGTGAATTGGAAAGGCGAGCCGGGAATGTGCATTTCCTTGTAACGAACGGAAACAGTGTGTACCCCTAATTCCTTGGGTACAAATGCTACCGCGTAAAGACCATCCTCGACTTCTTTGATCTCAGCATCCTCGGTTATACCACCAGGTGAAGTAACTGTTGCCGCAAGATCGAAACACGTGATACCCGGCATCTTGAAGGTGAGTTTACATTGACTACCAACTTCAGTTATCGGCACGGCCTCTCTTTGCCTTTGGATTTTTTCCCTTTGACGATTGCTACCTTCCCCGGTAACTTTAACAGCGAACGGTGAACCCTCGACGTGATGGTCAGCAAATTTAAGATTAACTATGTAAATACCAGGCTCGGTTGGCTTGTAAAACATGTTCAATGTGCCGTCTTCGTTGTCCTTGCACTGAATCTCAACTTTACTAGGACCTTCAACCGAAAGTGACAAACCACCGAAACCAGCATTTCTCGTATCAACCGAAAACGTATTCTCTACGTGGGTCTTGCCTTCTTTCAATGCCGTACCGGTTACTTTGACCTTTTTAGCATCACCAACTTCCCGATCTTTAACCTCGATCTTGAACGGTGAATTTGGTATGTGTTTGCCCATACGTTTGACAGATACTGCATGAGCACCAGCTTCACGGGGTGTGAATGATACGCATACATTGTCGCTGGGTAATTTTTTCAAGAAACACGGTTCCTCCAAACCACTAGGTGCTATTATCGATGCGTTCAATGATCTAATATCAGTGTCAGTAACTTTTCCAGGTAACTGAACCTCGCTACAGGATCCAACAGATATTTGATTCCTCTTACGACCCTCTCCTACAAATCAAATAATTCTTAATCAATAATTATTATTATTATTATTATTATTATTATTATTATTATTTGATCAACTATCGAACACAGTGAGCTGAGTTAACACAAAACTATTCCATAAAAATGTATTTGAAGAATTATTTAAATAATTTTTATTGCGTACCTGTAATTTTGGCTACGTATGGGCTACCCTTAATATGCTTATCACCAAATTTAACAGTGATTTTATATTCCCCAGGTGCAGTTGGTAAATAAGAAACCGAAACTGTACCATCTTTGTTATCGTGGCAGGATATTTCAGCTTTGCTAGGACCTTCTACAGCTAACGACAATCCTCCAGCTCCTGCACCTTTCGTTGATATGGTAAAGTTTCCTGGTTCACCACAAACACCGTAAATCAAGCCAGGACCGTATGCTGTTACGTAACCACTCGCCAAAGAATCAACGTGGAATTTGAATGGTGATCCTAGGAAATAATAAATTAAACAAATTCAATATTATAAGAAATGTTATATAAACAAAATAGAATTAATTTATTTACCTTGTACGTGTTCCCCATTAAATTTAACATAAATCTCATGAAGACCTTCCTCCCTTGGTTCATATTTTATGGAAACAGTACCGTCATGGTTATCCTCGATGACTGGTTTGTCCACGTTACCGCTAGGCATTTTTACTTCAGCTAAAATACCAATTCACGAATAAATTCCTTTTTTAATAATAATAATAATAATATATCTAACAATGATCTATATAAAATTTACGATAATTAATTTATAAGAAGAAAAAAATAATAAAAAAAAGGGGGGAAAAAGAAGGTTTCCTTCCTTTTTCCTGTTGATATCATAATTCGAAAAACCTTTTCTAGAGGTAACGTAGTAAAGACTCTGGAAAATGAGGGGGGCAAAATTTAATCCAGGACCTGGCACCTCTTCCTTATCGTCCTTAAAAATCTTCCCATAACAAATGGGCCTTTCTGGTTTATCGAATTCGCTAACTGAACATTTCTTCAACCATGATCTGTAAAATGTCGACACCTCGTCCCACGTAGTCTCAATTTCCTCAAACTCGTCTTCCCAAACCATCTCAATGATTATTTTCGTTTAAATCGTTATTACTTTTTTTCAACACTCGATTTTCGAAACACCCGAAAATGTTACACCAGGGGGATGATAAATAAAAGAAGACAATACGAAAATGTATTTCATTAAAATTTCCTATCAATTATTAAATAACGTTTTCTGGATCTAACGAAGGTCTAAAGGATCCAACGTTAATTGAAAATTCTTAAAAGTCTCCAGTATGTCAATATTTCATTAATTTTAAAACAATAATAAAATAATAATAATAATAATAATAACAACCTTAAAGCCCCCTACAAAAAGATTTCTGTTTTTGATAAATCAAATGAAGGTAAGCAAAAATATATGTGTACGATGTTTATTATAAATTTGATAAATAATAATAATAATAATAATAATAATAAATAATAAATATTAATGGATTTAGATGAAAAAATTCAAAGATTTTCATAGAAAAAATATTTGAAAAGTTAAAGAATTAAATTAACAACCAGGTTTGCGATGAACGCGTTGTTTAATAAAAATTGATACGAGTTATGCGCGTTAGGGGAAACAAAAAATTTATATATTTATACATATATATATGCATATATGTATATGTGTATCGCGTATTTCTTTAGATTGTTTCCTCCAGCAGGCAAATTAATCGACCACACGAGGAGGCATCTCTTGCAAGACTGAAAAGACCACAGCTGCCAAAGTTGCTCGGGAGCCGAACGATGGCACCCTGATCTGCCCGGGTAAACCTTTTTTTTTTTCTTCTTCTTCTTTTTTTTTCCAGCATGCCCACCAACAGGAGACACGATTTTATATCACACGCGCGAGGTGAAGGTGTGGGGTAAGAGGAAAGTGTGGGACAAGTCGTACAACGTCTATCAAATTTCTCCCTCTCCTAATCCTAAACCTTCCACTACTAAAAGTTTCTTACACTACCAACACCAATCATATGTTCTTACTTTAGTCCCCTCTCTTTCAATCCCCCAACCACACCACCACCACCACCACCACCCCCCCATCAACTTATCCTCCGGGTCTCCTTCGTTTTCTCCACACTATTTCTAAAAGAAAATTTGCCAAATTTCATTCGACACTTATAAACTTTTTCTCTATCCATTTTATAAATGATTAGATAATAATAGATAGCTAAAAGTTTTAATACACGGTTGGATTTTCAATAATTTTATATAAAATTGTCTTTTCATATGTTTTTTAACGATCAAAATAAAATTTCATTAAGTTTCTATACAATTTTTATTTACTACAAAATAATTAAATTTAACGATAAATTATTAAAATTTAATCTAACAAATTTTGAGATAAATAAAAAGTCAATTGTAAAGTTATTTAAATATTATCCAAAATTAATTTTTCATACGTTCCTAAGAATGGTTTCTAGAAACCAATGAAATTTTATTGAATTCTTATACAATTTTGATCCATTAAAAAAATGATTACATAAAACTAATAAATTGTTGAAATTAAACACACAAAAAATTACCATAAATAGAATAAATGTTAAATAATCGTATTCGAAAATTATTCTGCACCACATTTAACAGAAAAATAAAATATTCTTTTACAATTAATTAAAATTAAACTTCATTGATCTCGAATTAGAAAAATCATGAAACTTCAGGAAACTTCAGAAAACTTTAGGAAATTTGACGAATTCAGAAATCAGATTAAATTATATAAGAAAATATTTTTAAAAAATTCCAAGATAGAAGAAATTTGGCTAAAGATATGTTTAAACGTCCTGGCTCTTCTTCTTCTTCTTCAACGAGTGTTTCAATTCCATACAGGAAGTCGTCAAGTAACCGATCCATTTTCACTAACCGGTTAACCTGGAACACTCGCCAAAGGCAACACGAAAACAAGTGGGGAATAGTCCAAACCCTAGTTAATCTGACTGATTGCTGACCACTACTAAAACGTCGTTTAATTATTCATTTAAAAAAAACATCTCCTACTTTGATTACAAATTCATCGATAATTCACTCCTTCCCTCCAACAAGTCTAATCATTAAAACATACACGAAATAATTACTAATTTTATACTTTAAGGTATTATTTAATTACCTATCGTTAATTAAAATCTGTATTTCTATGATTAACGAGTCACACACACATACACACACACATACAGATGTACTTGTGTCTAATAAATATTTTACTTGACATATTTAGATCATAGAAATGAATATATTTTACCAATCCACTATGTGTCCTTAAAGTATTATTAAATTTTCGATTGCTTTCGTATAATAATTTAATTTTTATTTAAGAAATGTTTTTTTAAAAATATATTCTTAAAGATAAAAAATTTGATCGTTAGCGTTGCAATTCCATAAAATATCCTACGTATCGTTATTTAATTATTTAATTATTATATTTAATAAATAAATATTTGATTATTTTTATTTTCTATATGTTTATGTTTTTTTTTTCAAAATAAATTTAATATCTAATTTTATTATCGAACTTTTGTTAAAATCTTGCATCGATAGTTTAACACGTCGAACATTAAAATTGATTGAATTAATCGATAAACTGATTCAACAATTTTTCTAACTTTTTAAAAAATATACAAAAAACGTTTATTCTGTTACTAAAAATAATAATTATAGCGTTTTCATACCAAACGAAAAACTAATGTATTAATTTTTAAAATAAATCTAACACGCACAGCACCAATGATTCGATTGAAAGAATTTTCTTTTTTTTTTTCTGTTTATTTGATAATTAAAAATTATTTTCGGTATGAACATTTTCAAAGGGAAAAAAAATGTTTACACACCGTAACTCGTGTATATCGTAAGTTTATGTTACGCTGATGGAATTACTTTAGTTTAACCTAACTGGAATATCTTTGGAAAGGAAAAAGAAGGAGAAAGAGAATAAATAAAAATTCATCTCGGTTAAAATCAAAGGAACAAAGTATGCGGTCCGTACTTTTACGAGCAAATCTTTTGGCGCCTTTACCCTACGTCACGAGAAGTGGGTGGAGGGTGTGAGGGTTTTTTGGGAGGGGGTATTAGGGGAGAGAAGAAGAAGAAGAAGATAGAAGTCGGGTAAATTCTTGCAAATATTCGAAGGGAACCACCGCCACCAGGTCTTGTAATGGCCTCGTAAATATCTTTAGAAAGCTTCCTAAGATATTTTCGGGATCGTGTATTAAAGTATATGAAATAAAAAGACTATGATTTTTTCCTAAGGACACCTTTCCGATCTCACCCCCCACCTTAAACCTTACACCCAACACACACACACACACACACACACACACAGTTGAATATATTTTTATTATATTTGTTTATCTCTCTGGTAGAGTTTGCAATTAAAACTTTCATTGCAAGTTTCTTATGAAGATATTTTTTTTGTGTTTGAAATGTTTGGATCATTTTTTAAGATCTTTGTAAGAGGATAGAAATTAAAAAAGTATAATAAAATGATAATTATTATTAACAAATTAATGAACATTAAGAAAGATAATAATTTACTGTAAAAAACATTGAACTAAAGTATCTTTCAAAGCACGTAATAAATAAATTTGTAATAAAATTTAAACCAAATTTAAAGATGAGAGTATTTTTATTACAAAAATTAATGAACATTAAGAAAAATAATAATCAAGGTAAAAACCTTGAACCAAAATACCCTCTTCCAAGTATATTTTAAATAAAATTTAAACCAAATTGCAAATATATAGTATTATTATTAAACAACATAATGAACATTACCCAAAAAATATTAATTAAAAATAAAAATGATAATATGTACCAAATAATAATGCATTGACCTAAATTCTAATAGAAACGTTGAAAAAAAAAAAGAAAACTAGGGAACCAATGGAGAACGACCATTTGCATCATCTTGCAGGAATTTACAAAATGGCCGACAGTTCGATAACCTAGAATTACACAAAACCGCATGAAGAAGCTTTTCAACGTCTGGAGTAAGAAAAGGATGACCCAGAAGAATTTAAGAAAATAAAAAAAGGAAAAAGGAATTAGGAGTAGGTGGAGAAGAAGAAGAAGAAGAAGAAAATGGAGGTTAGGATGAGGTGAAGCGGAGAGAAGGGATTGATCTTTTTATGGATTTCCGTCGTCGACGGAGGTTTCAGATTTTGGAGCATCTTCGAGCCCGCGCATCCGAAGGCACTTAATCATCCAATATTAATATCACCCGTTCGCATTTCCGACGCATCATCGAGAAACCGTAAGTGTACCTTCCTCCAGTTCCCCCCTTTCCCCTGTCCACCCCCTCATCCTTCTACTCCAGTTCAACTACTCCTCCTACTACTCTGTTTATCCTCTAATACCAACCGTATTTTTGGCGAAATGGTAGGACAACCACGCGTTAAAGAAAATCGTAGTAAACCTGTCCCGTCCGTCAAGTGATTTGTTTTTTTTTCTTATAATTAATAAATCATTAATAAATTTTTCCAAGAATTTTGTTTACGTTGTAAAATAATTATTGCTTGGATAAAATTAAAACTATTTAATTTAATTTTCTATTTTATGGTATAATTATGGGGGTACGATTGATCTAATAAATTAATTCAAAGGAAGATTTTTGTTATCGACGAGTTGTAGAAATTTTTTTTTTGTTTACATTGAAAAATAATTATTGCGAATAAAATTAAAGACTACGATGCTTCTTTTTCCATTTTTAAGTTATTACAAGTATAATTATTGATTAAATAATAATTTCAGGGTAAGATTTCATCGTGTTAGTCAACTTTTTCTTTCGTTCATTTATCGAATCGTTAATAAAACATTTTAAAGTATTTTTCGTTTATGTTAAAACAAAATACTAATCAAAATAATCTAAGAGATCGGGTCTGGTGATTTCAATGCAAGTTATGGTTAAAATATCGATGAATTAGATTAAAATATAAACGAAATATTGATTTTGGATAATGTTGATAATATGTTTACGAGTAACATTAACGATATAAATATTTTTATTACATAAATAAATAAAGCTCAGTGAGAAAATAGATTTAGATTTCTAAATAAATTTCAAGATGCAGATTATAGTCAAATCGTTGCATCTCATTCAAGTCTTGGCATTCGTGTCACGAAATTCGCGTATTTTCAATTACGTTGTTTACGTTGAGAAAAAATAAATAAACAAAATAATAATAATAATAATAATAATCAAATAATCAAATAAAAATTCGAATGCAGTTTTAAACAATTACCGAATCCAGGATTATTGTTAAACTTAATGGAATAAACATTTCAACGATATACTTTATAAAAAAATTAATCAAAAAAATAGTATAAATGAATAAAAAATTGTTTTTTTTTTAATTTCAATTAACGATGTATTAATATTAATAAAATTTTAAACACGACAGATTGAAAATATGATATATCAAGTATAATTATAGTCTAATAGTGAACGATAATTTTCATCTAGTGTCTACACTTCACGTGTCATATGCTCGTAATTTAGCTTATGGTCCTTTAACAAAATTAAGAACGACCAGCATGAAAACCTGTCGCGTCCATCAAGTAATACCACTACTACTACTACTACTACTATTAAATACTATTACTACTACTATGTCATGAGTTAGTGCAAGCGTACAAATCATTAATGAGAATAAAATTCGGTGGTAGACACGAGTAAGGACTACAAGTTCCACCGTATCAAAAATTATTTGGACATGTTCCAACGTATATTATTCATAATTTTGAGAATCTAATAATTTATCGTAGTTCTATCAATTGAATAAATATTTTCTATTTAAAATAAATGATTAATAATCAAATTATTAATTAAATGTTCGAACAATAATTCATCGAAATATTTACGAGAAATTCACGATCGTATTTAAAACAATTTTTATATCATCAATCGATATAAATATTTTATATTAAAAATAATTCAATGATAATCAGATTATTTAATACAATGTTCGAACAATAATTCATTGAAATATTTACAAGAAGTTGATTGTTATACTTAAAACAATTTCTATCATCAGTTGACAAAATATTATTCTAAAATAATTGAATAATAATCTAATTACTTGATACAATGTTCGAATAAAATTAATTGAAATATTTATAAGTAATTATTATACTTGTAAGAAAATTTATATTCATTAAAAAATATATTTTCTATTCAAAATATAAATAAATAATTGTATTACTCGATACAATGTTCGAATGAAATTAATTGCAACATTAACAAACAAACAAATTCACGATCATATTTGAAACAATTAATATTATCCATTTGATGATACAAATATTCTAAATTAATTATACTTTTCATACATTACACACGAATTTCATTCGAAGAATGTGATTTGGAAACATGCCAGAGATCATTCGTTAACGTATTTTTTTATTTTTCTTAAATGAACGACTATTAAACATCTTAGTAAATTACATGTTTTTAACACAACAGTTAGGACAAAATTCGTGTTAAATATTTGTTCTTTTTTTTTTTAGAAAAATATAAGACACTAATAATCCGATGGAAACAAATCGTTACCCAGAAAAATGTCAAAACATTGTATAATAAAATTAAATCGATCCAAGTGTGTTGAAAATTCGAAAATTCGGATAATTCTGATCGCGATCATCTCGATGACAGGAGAATGATCTAACACGCCTTTTACTCGTTTTCCTTCATTCGAGAATCATTCGGTTTTTGGCTCCCGTCAACGATACATCGTTGAAATAAACATCTTGCAAGAATTTTTCAACCACTTTTTCCTCCTCTCCTCTTTCTCCTTCTCCTTCTACCCCCTCCCCACCCTATTGGATTCGAATAGACACGAAAAAAGATTCGGATATTTTTTTTTCTTTCTCATATTTTTCTTTCTATTCGTTTAATATTATTATTATTATTGTCCATTTAGTTTTCTATTCTCTTGTATTTTTTTTTGTCAGAAATAAAAATATCAAGGATACTTTAGAATAGTTTTTTTCTTTGAAAGAAAGAGAAGTAATTTTTGTTTTTTCGTAAGATCTAAATTTAACAAAAGAAAAGAAGATGAAATTTATTGTAAATGAATAAGGGTTACTTACATGTAACTGTACCACTGGCCAATGGCAAGGGTATACTGTTCAATCGAATAACGTTGAAATTTTTCTTCAATAAATTCTGTTGATTGGTTGAGCTACTCTTTGTTGTAACAGTTGAACTCTCCTGTATGCTGGTACTACGTTGTTCAACAACGTGTTGTTCTTGTCTTTTTTGAGATTTCTTGCCACGATGAGTTTTGTGGGTACTGTGTTCTCGATATTCTTCTGAGGCCTATTATAATCAATCCAATTATCGTTAACATAATATTTTGCAGTTAAACATGTTTCAATATTATTTAAATTTTTATTTAAATATATTGCAAATTAATATAAGTTTTTATTTCTTTGAAAAATAATTTGTCCAAATTTTAAAATAATATTCTCTGAATAACAATTACTAGAATTAAAATATTATAAAAATATTGCAATAGTTTTAAACCAAATTAATGTAACTTTTAATTTCCCCTAAAAATAAATAATATTCTCTAAATAAAAATTTTTAGAATTAAAATTTCAAAAATATTCCAATATTTTTAAAACCCTAAACACACTACATTGGGTTCCAAGTTTTCCTTGGAAATTAGTTTCTCGTCAATTTTTTTCAACGAATGATTAATAAATCGAATTATTCTAACATCTAAGAAGATAAACAAATAATTTAATTATCATAAAATTGATCAGATATTTAAAAAAGAATCCTTTTCCAAAAAGTATCGCAAATCAATGAGACTCAAAATTACTTTGTACATTTGTTCCTAGTATTTTTCTTATCTCGAAAAACAATAAATCGTATCATCAGTTTTGTTCAAGGATAAACAATACTGCGAATAGATATTAAAATATAATTTTTCCAGTTAAATTATTCTTTCGGTTAAAAATATTTTCGTTGATATTTGAACGACTATCGAGAAATAATTTTTATTGGATCTCTCGCGTTTGCGAGAAAAAGAAAAATAAAAAAAGGTTGTGAGGGGGTGAGAGGGTGAACGAGGAATTTCCGGAATCAAGGAGGCGATGGTGCACGACACACACCTCATTACGAAAGAATCTACGTATTTCTAGGCTGGTACTTAGCCAAACTGTGCAACGTGTATAGAATTTATTATGTAACTACGTCAGAATTCTTGCTAAATCCTAATCACGTGGTTTATTCGACTATAGAAAATATATATACGCATAATTTACCCAGATTTCAGAACACGATCAACTCTTTTCTTTTTATTTTTTTTTATTTTTTTTTTTTTGGATGCTTCCAACAGATCGTTCATATTTCTTTCTTCTACTTCAAAAAAACCCTAATTTAATAAATTTTACCCCTCCACCACCCTCCCACTCTTTAATAAATTTAATAATTTATATATAAATTTGTTTCTCTTAAAAAAAAAGAGAAATAAATTTTTCTAAGCAAATAAAAGTTGGATAAAAAAAAATTCTTAACGAAAGATCCAAATTTATTGATCGCTCTATTCTCGATTACGTTAATTACATGTAAACCAAAAACTAAGACCGTGTAACAGAAACACGTATGCACATACTAATTGATAATTATTCATTTTCTTCTTCTACATAAAAAAATATTAAACAATCGTTAATAAATCTAATTTTAATTGCTCTGAAATAAGATCAAATTTTTCTAATCAATTAAAATTATTATTCCCATAATATAAAATAATAACAAAATTCTAAACACAAGATCGAAAATATTTATAAATCATTCTAAACAATCATATTAATTGCGTGTATGAAAAAAAAAAATAAAAATGAGACTGTGTAATAAAAACACATAAGCACGTAACGATTATTCATTTTGTTCTCCTTCAAAAAGAAAAAAGAAAGAAATTTTTCTAATGAAATAAAATTCAGATATACAAATTCTAAACCATAGATCCACAAGTCTATTCACAAGTTATAGACCATTCTAATAAATTATGTTAATTAGATGTATTAAAAAAAATAATAAATATAAAAATAAGACTGTGCATTAATCGTAAAAAAAAAAGATAAAACATCCCCTTACTTTCCATGGGAAAAAAAAATCTGATGAAAATAAACCATAATGGAAATCACTATACCTTGATACGGAATCTAAAATCCTTCTTTAATCGATATTATCATAAACGTAATAATAATTGAATAAGTACGATTGAATGTTACCAAACTCACGTATCGTTGCTAACTGACTGACGATTTTCAGGCACAATGCTAAATTCGATGTTACCATAATAGAAACTTAGCCCCCACCCACGTACAATCAAAAAGGGTATAGGGAAAGAAAGGCGGGGTAGATTAAACAACCAATGACACTGCTAGGATCTGTCCGTGAACTCGACGAATCGGAAGAAACTTGTCTTGGCCAAATATTTCTTCATCGAAATCTTTCTAAGGGTAGGAAAGGTGCATCATTTACTACTTCGAATAGCTTTTGTTTTCATAAATGATTTACAATTCTTTTTTTTTCTGTATTTTCGTTTTCATTTTTTAAAGAACACGTTTGAACGAAGTTAAGTTGAAAATAATTGCAATTATCAAAATCACTTATTTGATTTGATTTATTTTATTTTAACTAATCTTCAATAAAATTCGTTAAAGGCAAAAGAAGGAACTCGCCTAATGGAGGGAACTAAGCGGAATTGCCTAAATGAGGTAAAAAGAGGATGGGTGGAGGTTGGAAATAACTAGGTAAGTCCTTTTTACTATGAACATTAATAACCGGTTGGTGTGTAGGAAGATAAACAGTGAAACGAGAAGTTAAAATGATAAGCATAATATTCAGTATCAAAGTTTTCCCGTTGTGAATCAGGAATTCGCCGTTGAGTTTAAATTAAACTTCTCCTCGGTGGCATTAATTCACGAGCCATTTCTTTCTCTCTCTCTCTCATTCACTCTAACTCTAACTCTCTCTTTCATTCTCTTTCTCAGACTCGTTCAATTTCGTCCACCCACCAAGCAACGAACGGCGAACCGTTCTTGCTTATAAATTTGGGAAAGGAGACGCACTTCGTCGTATACTCGAAATAGTTTATGAGGTAGTTTATTAGGTCGCGACGATGCACCAACATTAAACGGATTGAATTTCAAATTTTTTATTATAAGTTTATATATTTATTATCAATTTTATTTAATATCTTTCTATTATAATGTTTAGAGAGAAAGAGAGAGAAAGAGAGAGAAAAAGGAACAAGCTGAAGAAAAACAATATTTTGTAGTAAGTACATTTTACCCTCTGTCATAATTCATCATTTGTTACAATTTATTATAAAAATTGCAATATAAAAATTAATTTGAACTTTTAATCAGTCTAAAGAGAAGAATTAACTATGTGGTTTGAAGGATGTAATTTTAATAATAATTAAATATATTTCATTTCATATATTTTTTTATCGAATCTAATAATTAATTATTTGAATTTATTTCTTCTATCATCTGTGTTCTAATTTATTATAAACTGCAATAGAAATTAATAAGAACTTTCAATCGGTTCAAAACGAGTAACCCCCAGTATGTGATTCGAAACACATAATTAACAATAACTAAATACTTTATTTAATATATTTTTTATCAAATTCAATAATTAATTACTTAAAATCATTTCTTCTAGCATCTGTGTTCTAATTTATTATAAACTACAATAAAAATTAATAAGAACTTTCTTCAATCGGTTCAAAACGAGGAATTCCTAGTAAATGATTCGAAACACATAATTATTAATAACTAAATACTACATTTCATATATTCATCAAATCTAATAATTAATCATCAAACTTAATTATTAATTATTATTAAATATTTGAAATATCTTCTATCCTCTGTTAGAATTTCTTATAAATTTCTATTTCAATTTATAAGAAACTTCCTATCGGATTAAAACGACAAACGTTACATAGGTGTATGGTTTGAAGCCCATAATCAAAACCGACCATCAGTCTACCTCCCTCTCTTTCTCTTTCTCTCCCTCTCTCTCTCTTTCTCTATGAAGTACTTTCAATTTTAGGTTCCATGCATGTTCGTTAATGAGACCCGACTGAACATCACGCTTGCTCGGGCCTGACACATGCCGAAACGTTTAAATCAACGACTTCCAGTCCCGTTCAAAATCCCTTCCCCCATTTAACTCCCTCTTCTTTCTCTCTCTCACACTCTCACTCTCTCTCTCTCTCTCTCTCTTTCTTTTTAGGTGAACGAGACGAGCAGAGGGAAAATGAGGAAGAGAGGAGTATAAAATGTGAAATTATTTTCAGCCGTTAGAGACTTCAGTTACTGAAATCAAAGAATCCTGTGTCGTGTTGGGTTCCTGTTATACTCGAAGCAAAAAGTTTACCTAAAAATCGAACCTACGTGTTTGTGCATATGTGTGTGTCTGTGTGTGACTGTGTTTATAAGACTATAAGAGATTTATTGCACTAACGTATACAACCTAAAGATTATTATCCTTAACGATAAGAATACATATGCGTTTTGATAAATATGCACTTTAAATTTCTTTATTGTTTCATCTATGAGTTAGGTGTTTGATTTATCCCAGTATGTTTCTACTTATAGAGGCTGACTATACCGTTGTTACTTTCTACTTGGTATTACCTTACAATTCTATTCTAAAATCATTTTTCTAATCTTGTAATATCATTTGTTATTAAACTTTATAAATGTGTTTCATATTTTTGTGAAAATATTTTTAAAAATATTCATTTTAATTAATATCAAATAAACAAAATTTATTTCTAATACAAATTAAAATTTAATTATGATTAACATAACGTCAAATAAACGTAAATAATTTATTTTTTTCATTTACGTTATAATATTTAAATAATATTAAAACACTATCCTGTTTCTCTCTCTCTTTCTCTCTCTCTCTCTCTCTTTGTACTCTTTCAAAGCACACAATTTAAAAAAAAAAACAGTATACGTTGCATAATATTATTTCAAAGAAAATATTTCTATTATTAAAACATTTATTACGTAATACAAATAAAGAAAAAATTGTTTCAAATTATTAATACATTTAATTTTGTGAAAAATACACGAATAGTTATTTCAATTCGATATACCACAAAATAAATTTGTATTAAAAATCTTTAACAAAATATGACCATGATCCCTTTAGATTTAACATAAATCACGCACGCGTCAATTATATTTGTATTTAATCATCAATAAAAAATCTTTTTGTTGAGTGATTAAATCATTGAAGAATCTCGTATTTGAAATCATGCTGGACAACTCAACACATACACACAGATATATGCCTTGGTCATACACACACGAGAAAGTGATGCAACAGGTATTGCAAACGAAAAGGATAGGGTTGAAGGAGACATACGCATTGAAATAGATTAAACGAGAGTAAAAGGAAAAAAAAGATACAAATTAAATATGAAAATATGAGAATGACAGAGAGAGTGACAGAGAGAGAAGAGAGAGACTTTTACTTGATCGAATATCAACGTTGATGTTTAACACTTGTCGAGAGAATTTGTAAGATGTGTTACGACGAGGAAGAAAATATCTTGGTAATATTATCAGACACTTAGATGCGATCACTATGAGTCTTCGGAGTGGACTGTTTCTCTGGAGACTACACGATGATAATATCCTGTGACTTGTACGTATGTGTTTGTCTTCTCTATAGTTAGAAACACCTAAACCCCCCCACACTCGGTCCATCATCTTCTTATTCTAACATCAGATGATCAAGAAAGTATCAAAAGACTAACTAAAGAGACTAGAAAATCGAGACAAACCTTTCAATGTTTTATTTTTTTCTATTATCTAACTCGTGTTTATTTTTTTTATGTTAATTTGCTTCAATCTTATTTATAATTTAAAATTTATATTTGATCGATTAATTTTTATTTTAAATAAATAATTTTATTTATGATATTTTTTGCTATACATTTTTGTGATACTCTATTTTATTATTTAATAATATTATTTAGGTAATTGTCATAAAGATTGATACAAGTTTTATAATTAAAATGTGTTTTTTGTAACAAATGGAACAACTAACTTTTGTAATTATTATTTAGTTAAATTTTTTCTTCTACAAATTTTCCAATTGAAAATCCCATGATTTTCATAACGTTTTGTTAATATGCATATATTTTATTTTGAAATAATTTTGTGAAAAAATTAAATTCGTGTATAAAAAGAAACTGTTTTTAATCTCAACATTACTATAATAAATAAATTAATTAATATATCCATGCATGCAATTTATAAGTGTATCAATGTTCTTTTTTTTAAAAACTTTTACCTAAAAGTAATAATTGAAAAAATTACAACACGGTTTCTATAGTTCGAATAGAAAGAACAATTGTTTTAAATAAATATTCCAACGATGAAAAATTTAACTTTCGTTTATTTCCGTACAACTGATGTCATTGTATCTTTTATTACCCGTTGAAAGATTTTGCCAACGGTTTGTTAAAATTACGAAACCAGTACGCTTGTCTCGCGCGTTAGAAAAATTTTACTTTCGTCTGGTCATCGCCGAATAGTCCTACGAACCGGAAATAAGATTTTACTAGATGGAAAGATCTAAAAGGTCGAACTTATATTTCAAAATACTTTGTTATTCTTATCGCTTAATTTTTTTTTACAGCATTCATTCGCGAGACTTTTTTTCACAGAAACCTACGTCAGATTTATTTTCTAACTTTTTCTTTTCTCTCTTTTGTATTTTTCATCCATCAACTGCAAAATCCATCAGATAAAAATAAAAAACTGTTTTTTATTTTCAAAAGAAAATACGTAATAATTCATTACGAACGATTGTCTTTTACGTTTCGCAAAAATTACGATAAATTTTTTCAATATTGCGATAGATTATTTTTATTAAGTTTTAAATATAAATTTAATAAATTGATTCACAAATATAAAAAAATGGGGGGTGGGGAGGAGGGAGGTGAAGTAACATTGGCTTACCGTAAAAGTGTAGATGCCATCTGGAACAGGTTGTCCTCCGAATTTAATGCTAAGGGTGTAGTCTCCTGCATCGGCTACTGTGTAATAAATGTTGAAAGTTCCATCACCGTTATCTTCAATATCAATGTCCACCACTTCACTGGAAAATAATATTTAAAAACAAACAACAAACGTAAATTATATAAAATAAATTTATTATTAATTTATTTATAAATAAAATAATAAATAACAAATATGTGTCGTTTTATTGTAATAAAAAATTATGAAATAATTTAACTTTTACTGTTTTTTTTTATAAAACAACACATAAACTCAAATGTGAAGTAGTTATTTTTCAAAGAATGTTCAATTAAATTATATAAACAAGCACTGTGTTTCATAATAATAATAATAAAATAAATTTAGAAATATTTGATTTATACCTAATTAAATGATTCAACATTTGCTTATAACATTTTATTACAAAATTGACTAAACAGAAAGATAAAGACATTTCTTTAGCACGAAGATAACACGATTCTAAGAAAAAGACAGAAGAGAAAACAGTTGGCAAGATCGAAAACGGTATAGGAAGCATTTGATATGGTCCATGACTAATGTTTCCAACAGGTGGACATAACTAAATTTCATTTATCAATGTCGAAAATACTTTCTAAGTAAGATCAAGTGGTTTGAGTTTTTCTCGAAAGTACAAAAAATTCATCTTGCGAAAGGTTCAATATTAAATTCTAATTAAAATCAAAATTGATTTCATTCGAATCACAAAATAAATGATTCATCGTTGAATTAACAAAATACAAAGTCAATGATAATAATTTCTATTATATTTTATAAGATTAGGGGATTCCTAAAATAGTTTCATTATCCTCTTAACAATAAATGATTAATATTTTGTAACATTTTAGTTTTTGTCTACAAAGATGGTTTCTTCAAACAAGTCTTGTTTATTTTGTTTATTTAAATTTTAATAATAATTTCTATCATGTTTAATAAGATTAGGGAATTCCTAAATTAGTTTCATTATTCTCGTAACAATAAATGATTCAGATTTAGTAAGATTTTCACGTGTCTATAGATAAATTAGTTAAAATAAGTTTGTTTAATTGTTTCAAATGTTAGGAAATGAAGAAATAAACAAAAACGTGTTGGATTATGAGAGACATCGATTCCAACTTGGCGGTTTAGATAAAACTGACCAACGTGTTTTAATCTTGGCAGGCTAACAATGGTACCCGTTTGAACGGACAAAATGAATAACGATAAGTACTTGATCTGTTAAAATCAACACTGCCAAGAGGGAAAGAAAATACAGTTAGAATAAGCAAAGGTAACTTTTCATTCTTGTCTGATTGCCAAAGTAAATTAAATGACTGTTTAAATAAAAGTAACGCTTGTAAATGAATCTTTAAAAAAGATAAACAATGCTACTACTTGTTTTTGAATTATTTTTTACTCCTATACCTGTATACTCTTATACATTATTTATTTATATTTATATTTATTAAGATTATTTATTATAATTATTTATAATAAATAATTCATTATTTTGATTTATTCAGAATTTAATTTCTAAAGGCAAATCATATTATAAATATTAAATAACTCATATATTAAATAATATAACATATATTAATAAATATATTAAATATAATATGTTATATATTAAATAAAACATATATTTACGAAAAAGTAAAACTCTTCGTAAAGAAAAGAAAAGAATATAAAAATAAGAAACAAAAAACGTATGATTTACGATTAAATATGTTACATGTAAAATATATCCAATAAACGTTTCGTGAATCGAAATAAATATCTGGGTTATGTCGAAAAGGTATATTAAAATAAAACGGGATGATATCCTGCACGAAAGTAAACGTGAAAGCTAAGAGAGAAGATACAAAGGAATGTAAGAAATAAGAAGAGAAACGAAATATATTGGTGTACGATGAATGTCACCATGTTAATGTCCAGTATTCGAATTTATCTATTTTCTAACACTCAAGTTTTTGGAAACTGTTATATTATATCATACGTTTTTAGAATGATCATATATAAATCAAAGAATGAAAATAGATAATAGAAAGATTATATTTTTGTATTGTTTTCTTTACCTGCCAGATGTTGAACGAATACGACAAGTAACAGCACCCCTTCCAGCATTTTCGGTATCGACAGTTATGCAATATTCTTCACCCTGTGCCAAAGTATGTTGAATACCTTCCTTGATCTTACACTTCTCAGCTTTACCGGTGGAAACGCTTTGAACCAAAACTGGACTACCTGGTACTTCTTTGCCACCGTATTTTACATTGACCTTGTATCGACCACAATCGTCTGGTAAATAAGTAGCCTTGTATTTTCCATCACCAAGATCTTGAACTTCTACTCTTCGTGGTGATTGATCCGGACCCTTGTAACGAAAATTTTTATCGTTATTGTAATATAATGTAATTTATTTACCGATCATGGGACCAAGTCTTATAATGACTCAAAAGCAATGGAATTAATAATAATAATAATAATAGTATTTGTTTTTTTTTAATTGTATATTAAAATACAAAACAAATAGAATATAATTAATAGTATCCTTACCAAAACTTGAACCTCGAGGTCACCGTATCCAGCTTTGGAAGTATCAACGACAAATTCTGTCGGGAACGAGGCAGTGCAAACGGATGAAACACCAGGCCCACTTAGAACTATTTTATTTGGTTCAACCGTAGGTAAAACTTTAATAGCAAAAGGACTATCGTTTATTTCTTCACCGTCGTAAGTTACACCGACTTGAACCGTACTACCAGCAGGTGGTGGCTGATAAGTAACTTCGTATAATCCGTCGCTACGTGTTTTTATTTCTGGTTTCTGTACTTGTCCTTTATCTGTCTTCAACCTTACATCTAATTTCGCTGGCTCGCATTTCGATGTATCTACGACGAATTTAGCTGGGACACCTTCCCGTACCATTTCTGGTTCAAGACCGGTACCATATGCAACAACGTTCTTAGCATTGCTATCGGATATTACTTGTACTTTGAAAGGTGAACCAGGTATATGTTTATCAGCAAATTTAATTGTTATATCATATTCCCCAGGTTCCAATGGAATATATTCAGCGGTACACGAACCATTGTAATTGTCTTTGCAAATCATTTCAACACCTCGTTTACCTTCTATGGCTAAACCAAGACCACCATTTCCAGCCTCTAAAATTCACCAACGAAATAAAACAATTAAACATACATTATATTTATTTAGAAAATATATGTAATTAATCTTTAAAAGGGCACGGATAGCTAAAGGCATAAAGTACTCGTTTAAACAACAAAATCTTGGGATCGAGTCACAGTGGGTTCAGTCATTTTATAATTATTATTTTATATTAATAATAATAATTATAATAAATGGAATTATAATTAATTGAAAAATTAATTATAATAAGAAAGAGTACCTTTTGTTTCTACGGTGAATTGATTGAGTTTATTAGCGTAACCCTTCTCTAAACCTGGACCATAGGCACGACATTTGCTAGGATCACTGTCCCGTTTAACATTCACGCTAAACGGTGACCCTGGTACTGGAATGTTGTCGTAAAGAATATCGATAGTGTAACGTCCTTCTTCAAACGGTGTATAACTGACACGATACATTCCATCACCTTGCGGAATAATAACTTTATCTGTTTTTCCACCATTCGGATTGTTGATAACGCAGGAAACTAAACCTTCGTCGTTCTTCATTTTAGCTATTGCTCTGGTATCAATCATGAATTCCGTTGGTTGCTTCAAGTACAGACCTTAAAATGGAGAATTGACATATTGAAAATAATATTTTTGTAATATTATTTTATCTTTTTTACAACTAATCTCTAATACAAACAAAAATCAATCAATGTATTAACGAATTGGTATTTCCTAAAATATTTATATTAATCGATAGAAATTTGTATTTGTTAACTATTAAACATTCTAATTCTAGAAATATTGTAAGAATTAAATAATAAAAAAAGAAATTCGTATAAACGATTTCTTTTCTAATTGAATAAAATACACACATTTATCTAATCATTCATATTTACGAATCTACATATCGATAAACTAACAATAAAATAAGTATCTAACGATAAGTATCGTAATTTAATTCTAATGTTAGTACAATGATAATTCATCGAAGAAAAAGAAAAAGAGAAAAATATTATTAATGATTATTTAAAGCACACGGGAGGGCATGGCATCCTAAAATAATAATATTTATCTAAAGCAAAATGTAAAAACAAAATTTATCTGAAAAAGAGGACTGCAAATGGGGAAACCAAAAAAATGAAAAAAATCAGCATAAACAATTAATCCATGCATATTGTTTCGTACAACTCCTGTGGTCGCTAAACAGTTCGTAAAGGCACCCTGTATTATTAGAAGTTAATGGATTGCTCGTAATAATATTTATGAAACATTATACAATATAATTTCAAAAGTAAATGAATTTTGCGTAAAATATTAAATTTACATTGAAATTGAAATGAATTACGAGCAACCTATCTTTCAGCTATTTGATTAAATCCTTAAACACGCACACACTAACAACAATCACGGTTTTTGGCATTCCTAAAAACCATATTGCCCTTTTGACGGCATTGACACGATACCGTGTGGCTGAATTCCATTTCCGGTGACCTTAATTTTGGAAACGTCAGTGTCGTTGGATACGACGATTGCCTGGAAGGGTGATCCAGGCACGTGTTGTTCATTGAAGGTAATATTAATCCCATAATCCCCAAGTTCGGTAGGAAGATATGCAACCGAACAAGTACCGTCGCCGTTGTCGCGACAATTAATGGCAGCTTCGCAAGGACCTTCTACAGTAACCCCAAGTCCACCTTGACCAGCCCCTCTGGTATCGATAACAAATTCAGCTGGTTTGTTAACAACACCACGAGATAAACCTGGACCAGATGCACGAACTTTTCCAGGATCAGAACCGTGAACGCAGTTTAGACGATAGGGTTGACTTGAAATTGGTTCACCGCCAAAACTGATCCCCAACAAATATTCCCCCAATTCAGTGGGCGTAAAGTTGACCAAATAACCTTCGTGGGTTGGTAAGATGTGGGCTTTTACGCGATTACCCGATGGTGCTGTTATCGCCACTTGAAAGTCAGCGACTTTTCCAGCATCCTGCGTTATCACGCGGAACTGCTGGAGGCTGTTCACCGGTGCAGCTGTGCGAAGAGCGTTTTGTTTTTGTTTAGGACTCATCGTGAGTCTCTCAAGTTATCTAAACTCGTATCGTGTCCATCATTGTACTTTTATATAACATTTCTTACAGATTTTAAAACCCAGGATTTTCAACAATTATGTATGAGATCCTGTTACTAATTAATTTACAACACGGTATACCATGGATTTATTGAAAACAACGAAAACTCGAGATTTATACAATACCGATATATATGAAAGGAATATATTTTTCATTGAATAAATTAAATTTTGATTCGTTCCGATTGAAATAATTATTAAATGATGTATACTTACTCGGTTCAAGACCGTCAACTTTGATTCTGGAGACATCGATATGCGGTTGAACGTTGACAGTGATTGGACAAGTAGGTACCTTCAAGCCACCGTAGGTAAGATTGACGAAATAATTTCCCGGTTGCGGTGCGATGTATTGTGCACTATAAGTATTGTCTTCGTTATCAGTCAAGGACACAGGTAATTCTCTTCCATCTTCGCTAACTATGGTAACATCCATATTCCCAGGTCCAGCTTCACGACAATCGATATTAAAGTGAGTTGGAGTATTTGATTTAACGCCGTTTTCAACGCCTGGTCCAAAAGCTGTCACAGCAGCTGGATTGAAAGGTGCTGCTACTTTTATTCTGAACGGTGATTTTTTCGTAGCAACGCCACCATAATTTACCTATTATACAAAATATAATTAATTACTCATGGTACACGTTGCGTTAGATCAAAGTTATGTCAATTAATATCTAACCATGATAACGTGTTGAGAAGCAGAAGTCGGTGTGTAATTAGCTTGTATGGTACCATCACGTTTC
Source organism: Mischocyttarus mexicanus (assembly GCA_023678845.1). NCBI lineage: Eukaryota > Metazoa > Arthropoda > Insecta > Hymenoptera > Vespidae > Mischocyttarus > Mischocyttarus mexicanus. Next base: position 45,430 of record JACGTP010000064.1, on the reverse strand, counting down.
TCGTCCAAACGAACAGGAACTTGTCTACCAAAAACATCTTGAATGACAACTTCCAATGGTGCTTGACCAGCTTTTCTAGGATCCACAATGAAATGAGTTGGTTTATCTTTAGCAACGCTATCCGGTTGAATTCCAGGACCATGTACCTCTACCTAAAAATAAATTTACCAAATAACATTAAACACGCATAAACATAATATTTTTCTTAGAAGAAAGTTGATTAACAAACCTTTTCTGCGTCAAAGTCGGTCTTTGGTACAATATTTGCGATATAAGGAGACAATGGTATATCTTCGTTATCGCAAAGTATATGAACTGCATATTGTCCAGGTGCTGTTGGTAAATAAGAAACATCAGCTGTACCATCACCATTGTCATGACACTCGATGTTTGCTTTCGATGGTCCTTGAATGGAAAATCCAAGAGCACCGGTTTCTCCATTAGTGTCGACTGTAAACCTGGCTGGTTGACCAACGACACCAGTTTTAAGACCTGGACCAAAAGCCCAAATCGCGGACTCCTTGTAGGGACCAACGTTCACTTCGAACGGAGATTTTGGTATTTCTTTACCACCGAATGTGATCATTACAACGTATCGTCCTTCCTTCGTTGGAACGTATGAACAATTATACGTGTTACCGTCTGATTTATTCATCCTACAAAATACAATTTACAAAGGAACGTACATTTATTTTATGTGTTTTATTTGTAAGGTATGATACTCGTGGATGAAATATTTGAATGACTCTTACTGTACTGTTTGATTGATACCTCCCGGACCAATAACTTTAATCTCCGGTACACCTTCACCAGCATCCTTTGTAACAACTACAAAATCTGCTGTATCATTAACGCGGACTCCTGTTGGTAAAAGTCCTCTGCCATAAGCTCGACATCTTTTCGCGTCAGAGATGGGAGCAACGTTTACTCCAACTGGACTTTCTGGTATGGGTTTTCCAGCGAAGAAGATATTAACGGAATGTAAACCAGTTACTGGGGAAGCGTATTCACATCTTGTTACGTCAGGAAAGATCTGACGTAATTTAGATGTTGTTATTTTCGTGCCCTATGGAATAATAAATACGTGTCATTGTATTGTACCTCTTCTTATTCTTATTCTTATTCTTGTTTTTATTCTTCAACCTTCTTGATTTATTTCTTTTTTTTTTAATAGCAACTAAATACTTCCTTATTATGTTTCATTTCTCATATATTTACTTGCGGATCCAAAATGATAACTTCCGGTACACCACGGCCAGCATCCTTAGTGAATATGTCGAAATAAGTAGGCCTATTCAAGACGACTCCATCACGTTGAAGACCCGGCCCACTTGCTGTTACTTTGCTAGCATCTCCAGCATGACCCTCAACGCTGACCGTATACGGACTCTTTGGAATTTCCCTTCCGGCAAATAGTATCTTTACTTTATGAGGTCCTTCAATTCTTGGTGTATACGAAACGGAATACGTAAGATTTCTATCTTTGTTGAATCTAACATCGGCCTAGAAAAATACAAATGTATTTCATTGTACAAAAATATATTATTAATGTTTGTAAATTTGTTTTTAAACAAATAGTTTTAATTAAGTTTCATTCGATTCAAAATTATACAAAATTTCTTGATATTTTAATACTTTAAACAATAACAAAAAGAAATGAATTTATTACCGGTACGGTGTTTCCTTTAGGATCTTCAACGAAAACTTCAACATTTCCCTTGCCAGCAGAAAATGTTTCAACGATGAAATTGGCTGGTACACCAACTACCGAGCCAACTGATTCGATTCCAGGACCATATGCACGTACTCTGTATAAATTTAAAAAAAAAGGAAACAAAAAACAACAACAAATACGTGAGAAACTGTGAAATTGTAAAACAAATCGAAAGAAAAATTAAAAAGAATGAGACCCAAAGAAAGAAAGAAAGAACAAATTTACAAAAATAAACAAAATAATTACAATTCGTCACGCGAGTTGTCACACGAATTTTTCACAAACGGTGGTTACACAAGCGTTATTACATTTTATTTTATTTTTATATTATTCTATTTGTATTATTTTTAATTGTTTTTTATATTTAATGCAATACTTCTGCACAAATTTCTTCGATCATTTTATTTCAAAGATATCACAATTCTTTTCTCTCGTATCGAAAACTTGATGTTTTTTTAATCGTTGGAATTATATTTATTACTTTCTTTATCAAATTATTATTTTTTTTAATCTATCCTAATAAATCAATACCTCGTCGCAGGAAACGGGAAGACATTTTTTAAGATTACAAATTTAATAAAAGAAGAGAAAGAATGAGAGAACAATTGAAATCATCCTAATAAAACGATTAATAAACATGACGACATATATCCGTTGATAATTCTAATGCAAAAGAAATTTTACCACACGTATGAGAGGATTCAAATGATTTAATCATACGTTGTAGTAGTATTGATAAAAAGATGCGTTAATATATTCCAATTTATAAACGTGTGTAATAATAATTCCAACGAGAATATCAAATAAATAAAAGAATGTTATTTCATTGATTTGTATTCTTTCGAAAAGACGTGGAAATAATTTCTATCGATAATAAATATATTTTCTTTTTATTATTATTATATTTTCTAAAACTAATCTTCGATTATGTTAATAATGGTTAATCAATATGCAAACGATTATACCCTTTTATTCAAGAAAACAAACATTTAAACTCAATTTCGTTCGGAAGTTTCTTGCGTTACAAACGATTCGCTTAATCAGGGTTTCTCAAAGTGTTGTAAACAATTGTAAGCTAAAGTTTAAACATAAAAGATACATTCTTGGGTTCGTGTAAAAATTACAAATTAAATTACAATAATCCAGAGTCCGGTGATACTTCGGGTGTGTTATGTCAATAAATATTTATTTGATCGGATGTGAAGGTATGAATGGGGTGAATAGGATGGATGGGGAGGATGGGGGATCGTTAAATGGAAAAATTTGAGAAACCCTGGGCTACATAAACAAAATCTAAAAGCTCGTAATAACGTCACACATGAAATAAATCAAAAATAAAAAACAGATAAGAGGGCCAGTATGGTCAACAAAATAAAATACGATCCAAAAATGGTATTTTTTCTATTTTTTTTGTATAAAAAAATTATGAAAAAATACATCAGAATGTGATGAATAAAAAAACAAACAAACAAACAATAATAATAATAATAATAATAATAATAATAATAATAATGATGATGATAATAAATGTTACTTCGAGATCGATTTGAATTTCACGGAGCTAATAAAGGCAGGTGTTTGATTAATTGCATTAAATACTAATAATTACGAATTGTTTATCAATTAAATGGAATGTACGTGTAAAAAATATTTAGATAATATTGTGATAGATGTAGATAGATAAATAATATACGCATGTCAAGATATTAGTTGCTGCGCAACTTACCGCGGAGGGGGGATGCTGCGACCGAGAAATGAAATAAATTTATTAATTAGACACTTATTTCTTTTCCCATTCTTCATTTGTTTTTATAAATATATATTTTTTTTTGTATGTGTTTCTAACACCCGTTCGTTAATAATAATCAACTACTACTACTACTACTACTACTACTACTAAACATCTACTTACGATAGAATAAAATACAAATAATTATCTATCGTATTTTCTCGTAAAAATTGAACACAAAAAAGTAATATGAAAAAAATTCTAACAGGATTTTCAGATTTCAGGTCTGAAACTATCGACGATATATTTTTTTTTTCAAATTATTTCACATCACTTGATATAACACCTTATTTTATAATTCATAATATTTATTAAATTTTTTATTAGAAATTTTTTTTCCATATAAGAAAAAAAAAAACAAAGTATTGTTTTAGACGATAAAAAGATTTTTGCGAATACGGGTTTATGGTTTCAGACCCAAAAAAAAAAAAAAAGAAAAACAACGTTGTGTATCGCAAAAAGGTGTACAGTGGAAAAATAGATGCACGTTCAGGAAAGTAAATTCACAAAATACAAAAATAATTTTATACAAAGACAGAAAAAGAGAGAGAAAGATAGAGAGAGAGAGAGAGAGAGAGAGAGAGAGAGAGAGAAAGAGAGAAATAGTAATCGAGGATTCAAAATAACATATCAGGTGTCACTCCTCACTCTAATAAATGCACCAAAATGTAAAATAAGGAGAGGGAGACAATATAAAAAGAAAATGAAATAAAAAATGGTATATCAAATTGCAATATTATTGAAAATAAAATGTTCTTACCTATTGGGATTGGTACGAGGTCTCAATGGTGCACCTTTTTTCAATTTTGCGTTAGGGTATTGAGAAAGATACGTCATCATTGACATCTCATCGATGTTAGGGTTGACCATCTCTTCAGGTTTTATCAGCTACGAACACAAATACAAATATTTAACATTTGACAAATAATATTTAACAAAAATATTGTACGATTAAAAATTAAATCAATGGGTTTTATTAAAACGAATTTGTAGAATTTTATCGACTACGAATAATACAAATATTTAATATTTGACACAAAACTATTAAAAAAATATTAAAAAATTGTTGACATATTATTTGAAAAAACTGTTGTACCATTAATGAAAAAAAATGGATTATATTGGAACGAACCTGTGGTATGTTGAGCCAATCATCAGCCAAACCCATAGCCTCAGATGCATTTTGTACAGCATCATTCGGATTCCAATCTTGCCAATCTGGACATAAACCTGGTGCAACTGCATCAACCAGAGCACCAACAGCACGACCGTCATTCCAATCAGAAGTGAAATTAGTTATTGGTAAATTAGGTACTTTTGATTGTACCCAATGCATCAGTCTTTGTTTAGGTGTTGCTCCTTTATCGAAATTGTCCTCGTCTTCCTCGTCCCACATTTTCATCGAAATCGAATAATGTAATATTAATTTCCATATTAATCCTAATATCAATTTCAATTTGCAATCAACGATGTCCATGGAATCTGTAAAATTTATATCAAAAAATTCTCATTTTTACGTCATTATTTTTCTAGGAAAAATATAAATGATTGAACAAAAAGACAAATATTATGAAATTAATTTAGTTTATTTTTAATCGAGATACCGTAAATATTTTCAAGTTGTTTAATTTGACATATTTTTTAATTAAATAAGGAACCCTTTCGAAATTATATTTCAAGGTTAAATTTAATCACTGTTTTTTTATATTAAATTTTTTTAACAATGTTATATTTTAGACGAATAAACATAAATAATTTCTGTCAAGAAATTTATTTAGAATTTCGAAAATAAATTATCTTTCTCCGTTAAGAACAATCCAATAAGCTACAAAAAAACGAATACTTAAGAATACAATTAACAAGGAATAATTCTATTTTTAGAATGAATTATTTTTACCGTAAAGATATTCTAAGTAAAATGTTAATCATGAGAAATAACAACTAGGATGATCAAACAACTTGAGAGAAACATAAACTTGCGTAACTCCTTGTTCGGCGTGAAAAAATAAAAATTTAAATTCACCACGCCTAGATGAAATCATAATCATAATCATAAGTGAAAGAGAAAGAGTAAGACGTGGTACGTGTCTTTAGAAACCTTTCCAGATAATTATCTTCTAAACAAAATTTCTTCAATCTGAAAAGTAATTTCTTAAAACGTGTCAACGTGTTCAACGTGAAAGAAAGAATTGCGTGTTTTTTGTTTAACGAAAAAAAAAAAAATAAAAACCACTTAGAAAAATTATCACAACCAAACGAATAAAATTATTTTATAGATTTTACAATATTCTAAAGTGTTCCATGGAAAAATATAGAAACTAATAGAAAAATAAGTCGTACAAAAATTTGGATAGAAATTTTTGGCACAATTTTATCGAAAACTTACAAAATTAATTTCGATCTTTCAAACTTTGAATCATTAAATCTCTGTCATTGGTCAAAACGTAAGTATAATACCATTTGGCAAACTCGTAATAAAAACTTTTGGGCTATTAATGTGGGAATCGTCGTACGTTGGTTGGATCCGATCATGACTCACGATCGGTATGATTATTTTAAGAGAAAATTCCTATCACAATTGACTGCAATAAACGTCACTTGAGAAATAAAGAAATAAAAATGAAAATAAATCAAATGAAACTTTTTAAACGTATCTCGAATAAAGTGAACTTAGTGAAGAAGGGGGAGGAAGAAGAGATTAATCACATAGACACACACACACACATACACAAATATTATTGAAAATTAGTTCGTAAAATTGAAACGAAATAATAGATTTTTAAATAAAATCATTCGATATATTTTATTTTAATATTTTTTTCTCATTTACTATACAAGAGATCCTTTCTCCAGTTTATTTTAGAAGATTTTTAGTTTCCAAGTGTGTCAAGGTCATCGGTAGAACTCTACCTTCTAAACTACTGACAAACATATAAGCATAGTTAGTTGTGTTAGTGTTACACGTGTAATACGTGTAAATCGAAATGATATGTTCTCTTAAAGAATATTTTTTCGACGAAGATTTCTCATTCTTGATTCTTCTAACGCAAAACATATGACCCACTAACTCAGTAACACACTCATACAGTTACTCACTCGGTCATTTAGTCACTCAGTCACTCACTCACTTATTTGACGTGATCATTCGATGTTTCTTATGAGAGAGAGAGAAAGAGAGAGAGAGAAAGAGAGAACGTAATTCCGAAATTAAAATCTCTGATTCATCGGTGAAACTTTGTACGCGTTTACTATTGTCAACGAATTTAAAAATAACATGTAGGATGATATATGTGTGTATGTGTGTATGTGTGTATATTAAATTTGGCAACTATTTTACAGACAGTGAAGAAGTTTATTGTATCTGTGTATTTATATATATATAAATGTATTTATAGTTGTATATAAGAATCTTAGGTTCGTTCAATCTTTCTAAAATTATTTTCACGATTAATATGTGTGTGTGTGTGTGTGTTGTTTTTTGTGTTAAGTATATATATATAGAAATATTTATACAATGGTTAATCAAATATACAAATATCTTTCAAGAATAAAATAATGAAATAATTCATATTTAAATAAAAATAAAAAACATATATGCATAAATAAATGGTAAATTAAAACATTTTTATAATAACAATTAGTTATTATATATAAATAAATTAAAACACTATAATATTATATTATTTTGTATTAAAAATATTTCATAATTTATATATCTTAATTGTAATATTTGTTATTTAAATTAAAATTTAGTTTAATAATTAAGAAAAAATATTGAAATAATTATAAATAAATTAAAAATTCTTTTTAAAAAGATAATTTTATAAACATCTGACTGTATTATATTTTTAAATAATTTAAGAAAAGAACGAGTGTTAATTAATTATAAAAAATAATATTGTAATATAAATTAAAAGAGAAAAAAAAGAAGATAAAATGTTAGAGAAGGGAGAGAAGAGAGGGTAGGGGGTGTAATTGATACCAGGAAGGGTATTTCTTTTACAATCCAAACAAGTAAACGTCGACAATAGGGGGTATAAGTTTCAAGAGTAAAAGAGTTGGGAGTCTCCTTTTTTTTTGCTTTCTATCTGTTAACAACACTTAAACCAAGCTTTCTCGTATTACTCATATTCCTCTTATGCGAATAAAAAACAATGACAAGAGGCTAAGATTTCGAGGCCTTAACCCTTTCAGCTTCTACGGTGACCTTATTGTACTACGAACCGAGCCAAGTTTTTACAAATAATAATAAAAAAAATTAAAAACTACATATTACTTTATTTTAAATACAAGGTTCGAAATATTAGCATGTCAAGTATGAAATGGAGCAAAAAATGCACATAATTGAATTGAAATTTGTTCCATTTCATACTTGATTTATTCAAGGACCTAATAAAATGTAATAAAACAAAATTATTCTAATCGAAGATTTCGTTAACGAAAATTCCATGCGTTTCGTGTGATGTACAAGTGCGTTAAACGGTAAGAAAAAAAAAATCATTCGCAATGTCACCGAATACTGAAACGTCCAAGGTCAATCCGATAAAAATGTGCTAATTTATTCACCGATAACGCGTGCATGATTTATTTCATAGAAAATTATAGTTGCACCAGGATCGGTGCTTTCTATCCTAGGAATTTCTTTCGACCACATCCTGTAGACGTGTTATGACGTCATACATTCCATGATAAAACGAAACAAGGGGAAGGAAGACTTTTGCGGCTAGGGTTCTCTCCCTCCTCCCCCACCTTTCACCCAACCTTATACCTCGATCCTGTTTCTTCCTTTTATTTATTTATTTTAATTTTTTTTTTCTTTTTCTTTTTCCTCGTCTTTATGATTGTAGACAATTTCTAATAAATTCTTTCGAAATATTAGAAAAGATTTTTTTTTAATAAATATTGAATGATATCTGAGCACGTGTTTTAATATAAACTTGAGAAAGTATATGTGTTTGTGCGTATTAGAGTTTTTATAGTAGTTTTTATTTAGAAAAGAAAAAAAAAGAAATCGTGTAAATATATGTGTGTTAAAAATATAAATAAAATTGTATACGTTTGGAATTTTAATATAGAAAATTTTACGAATATTTTTAAACAAATAACACACCCTTAGTATTTGTGAGAAATTTCTGGAGAATGTTTGAC
>JACGTP010000064.1:24623-34748 GCA_023678845.1 Mischocyttarus mexicanus | reverse complement strand
CTCCCTCCTCCCCCACCTTTCACCCAACCTTATACCTCGATCCTGTTTCTTCCTTTTATTTATTTATTTTAATTTTTTTTTTCTTTTTCTTTTTCCTCGTCTTTATGATTGTAGACAATTTCTAATAAATTCTTTCGAAATATTAGAAAAGATTTTTTTTTAATAAATATTGAATGATATCTGAGCACGTGTTTTAATATAAACTTGAGAAAGTATATGTGTTTGTGCGTATTAGAGTTTTTATAGTAGTTTTTATTTAGAAAAGAAAAAAAAAGAAATCGTGTAAATATATGTGTGTTAAAAATATAAATAAAATTGTATACGTTTGGAATTTTAATATAGAAAATTTTACGAATATTTTTAAACAAATAACACACCCTTAGTATTTGTGAGAAATTTCTGGAGAATGTTTGACATTTAATATAATTATAAATATATCTTTAATAATAATGTGTTTAGTTATTTAAAAAATAAATTTGTGATATTAAGAATACATTTTTAAATATTTTATTTCTCAATAAATCACAGACAATTATTTTTTCATTTATTAATTTCAGTATTATTTATTAATTAATTTAATACTAAATTTATTTAAAGAAAAATGGAAAAACTATAATTTGAGGTTTCTAATTTTTGTTATAACGAAATATAAAATAACAAATATAGAAAGAATCGATCTAAAACACACGTGTGGTTTAAGAACGAAAACCCCATCGGTAAAAATCCTAGGATCACGCAGAAGGATTCCAGGAAGAACCAGAAGGACGTCTTCTTTTCGTTTGAGATAAAAAGAGAAAGAAGGGATTGAAAGAAGAAGAAAAAGAAGAAGAAGAAGAAGAAGAGAAGAGGAGGAAGAAGAAATAAAAAAAAATAAAAAAGGAAAAGAAGAAGCAAAAAATTGGTTACGTTCGGAGGAGTCTGGTTTTGTTGATCCTTCGCCGCCGGGTTCTAGAATATTCTATTCATGAAGCATTCTACATTCGTGCAAAAAAAATGTCGGCGAATCTTTTGTAATCGTCGAAGACTAACGTTTACACAGAAATATAATAACATTATACGTAAGAATAAAAATATTAGAACCTTGAATAAGTTCTCGACGTTTCTTTAAAAAAAAATGGCATTAGCAATACTCCGTGCATTGAATTTTCAAATGGTAATCCATCGGCAAGTAACATTCAATTTCAGTCTATGGTATTTCACTTTAATGTCAACCACTCGTTTGTTTATTGCTTTTGAAAATGTCTATTTTTATGCCAAATAAAGTGTTGCAACTGAAGCAGACAGAATTCTTGTTGAACACTTACGACAACATGCAAAGACTGATTTCAACGATTTCCAAAATAATTGATTTTCAACTTGAAGGTAACGAACTTTTTGGCGCATTGACAAAGTTTCAAGACGAACAATTGAACCTAACACCTTAACCTTGAACCTTACCTTTACCTTATATATCGAACCTTATATTTCAAATAAATCTTTTATTTCGTGAAAAAATAACGCCGAGAACTTATACAAGGTCCTAATATATGGTAAGAAATTAAACAAAATTATGCATAACAAATGATACTATGCAATCTTATTTGATAAAAGAAAAAAAAATACACACACACGCGCGAAATGTCTATAGGAATGTTTGGTTAACGTCATGGATAAATATAACTTCTTTCGTAACACACATAGAGAAGCCTAAAGTATACATATATATAATAAAAATAATAATAATAATAATAATAAAACTAAGGACATTTAAGCCTAGTGGACCGTGTTAATGGGTGGGTTCAAGTTCAAAGTAAAACATCGTACTTGATTCCTCCGTTCTCCCTACTCCCCCCTATCCCTCACTCCGCTTCTCTTATTTTAATTTTTGTTAAATTTGAACGAACACGAAATAAAGAAGGGAAATAAGAAGAAGAAGAAGAAGAGAAGATGATGAGAAAAATAGAATAAATAAAATAATACGAGTAACGAGTTGAAATGATTCTAATCATCAATAAAACGAAAAGAATAATAATAATAATAATAATAATAATAATAATGAAGAGAGATAGAAAGAGAAAGAAATAAAATTGAAAGTAACTACGTGAGTCTAAACGTACGATTTGAACGATGAGGTAATCCCTTGGGACACCGATGACGTCACCGTCTACACCTGCCGTCAAATACGTATGTTACAGACACACACACACACATGTACATCAGAAAATAAGAAAGAGAAAGAAGGAAAAAAAATATGAGGGAAGAAGGTCAAATACCAAAGGAATTGCAGCGTGTAACCTTTTTCCAAATGGAACAAATCAATTGATTCGATATTGAAGAATCAAATGTAAGAATAATCTATGAATTTTATTTAAAGTTGCAGATATATGATTCTAATTGATATTTAGGTCAATATTGAAGGGAAGGAAAGGGGACATGTGTTTTTTAGAAAATGGCAAATCACGATTATGATTGAGTTAATTGCAACTCGACTGATTTGATTGAAGAATCGAATATACAATAAATTATGAATTTTATTTAATGTTGCAGATATATGATTCTAATTGATATTTAGGTCAATATTGAAGGGGAGGAAAGAGGACATGTGTTTTTTAGAAAATGGCAAATCACGATTATGATTGAGTTAATTGCAACTCGCCTGATTTGATTGAAGAATCGAATATACAATAAATTATGAATTTTATTTAATTTTGCAGATGATCCGAATCGAAATTTAGGTCAACATTGAGGGGTAGGAAAGGGGACACGTGTTTTTTAGAAAATAACAAATCTCAATTAAGATTGGGTTAATTGCAACTCGATTGACTCGATTGAAGAATCGAATATACAATAAATCATGAACTTTATTTAAAAATGCAGATGTACTCCAAGACGAAATTTAGATCAACATTGGAGGGGTCACGTGTTTTTTAGAAAATGGCGAATCTCGATTATGATTGGGTTAATTACAATTCGATTGACTCGATTGGAGAATTGAATTTATAATAAATTATGAATTTTATTTAAAGTAGATGATATCCAAATCGAAATTTAGATCAACGTTGGTTGGATAAGAAGACACGTGTTCTTTAGAAAATGGCAAATCTCGATCAGGATTGCGTTAATTACAACGCCGTCATTGATTCTACGAGCACGATGAACTCATAAGAGGTTATGTTCTCTATTTTTCTCTCTTTCTCTTTCTGTTTCTTTCTCTCTTTGTTTCTCTCATACACACTCTCTTCTCTTTTACTGGCTCGACAGCAAGAGATCGATCTTTTACGTATATATATGTATATATGTCTGTTAAGTATGTACGAGATAAATCAAAGCTCCTTTTTTTCATCTTTGCTTCGTACATTTTTTTTTTTTTACCTTTTTTTTCTCTTTTTTTTCTCCCCTTTTTTATATTCCTGTAAGAAAGTATTTGATAACCAAAATTATAAAATATGATTAACTTTTACTTTTTTTTTTCTTTACATTCCTGTGAAAAAGTATTTGATAACGAAAATAATAAAATATTATTTTTACTTCTCTTAAGTTTCTTTCCTTTCGAGAATTCTTCGACTATCTTTTTTGTTTTTCTTTCTGGGGGGGTTTATTTAATCGATTATTATTATCTTGACATTTTTATTTATTCGTTCGTTTATATATTTGTGGTGTGTATAAATTAAAGATCTTTTTTTTTTATTTGTCATTACTGGTGAAAGAGATACCATAAAAAGAAATTCTAAAATTTAAGTTAATTTTCAATGAAATAATTTCAATAATTATTTTAGGATTTTTGAATTTTACATTTTTTGTTTTATTTACATAAACGTGTACAAATTAAAGTTCTCATCGTGTTGTACATTTTATCGTTACAATAAAAAAAAAAACCATGAAATTATACGAAGAAAAAAGAATTACGAAATAAAATAAATATAAAAATTGTCTTTTTTTAATTATTCGATTCAAAATTATTGTTACTATTTTTACATTGAAAAATTTGATTAATAAAATTTTGAAAAGTCTTGAATAAAAATACAAATTAATGTCAATAATTATTTTTTTTTGTTGACTCGTTCGATTAACAATATAACCTTTACGTATATAAATAACTAACAACGAGATTAAAAAAAAAAAAGTAAACTTGAATTAAGTAAGTTTAAACGAGACTCTTGTAATCTTAATCATATGTTAGTATATACACCTATAGGTATACGTACGTACATTATGCAGATACTATTAATACATACTAATGAAATTCTTATCAATGTTAAAAAAAAAAAAAGAAGAAGAAATAAAAAGATAAAGTGTTAACGCCCTGATAATTCGTTACCAAGCAAAAGAAATATCTGTCAAATGTAAGACGATTTTTCGTATTCTTATTTATTTCTCGAATGTAAAAAAAACATTAATAGATTGGAAAGGGAAAAAAATATTATTGCTTGACGCAAAATTGATCAAAGAGTTCTCTTTAGAATCTGTTTAAATGACGTCATACTTTAAGAACCACGTCACTCCTTACGAATGACAGGAATGAGAAAAATGTACTGTCCTCTCTGACTGGTTAGATGAGAAACACACGATGACGTTTTAAGATGATTTAAAAATGTATTTAACATTAAACACATAATATCTAGAAATAACCGATTACTAATAGTAATCGTAAAAAATGATCATTATTAATAAAACGAACTTGATGTGTATTTAAAAAGCTACTCTTTTTTAACACGATAACGAGAGTATGACTAATTTCAAGCAATTATGGTCAATCTGAATAGTATATATATACCATGAATAGTATATATATACCATGATATATGATGATGAATTAGTTTCTGGCGCCAATGTAGAAAATATTTATTAGGTATACTAAAAAGTAATCCATTAGTTTTAGCTTGAAATAAATGTAAAAACAATGGATTTCTTTTTATTATTAAAAAGTAATCCATTATTTTAAGCTTGAGATAATCGTAAAAATAATGGATTTCTTTTTGACTACATCTAATATACGCTCATTATATACGGGTGTCTTCGAAATACGCTAATTAATAAGTAAAATTCATTTTTTAAATAGGTCAAATTACGTAATAGTTAAAAAAGAAAAAAACAAATCATTCATTTAAAGGTGATTGATTACGAAATGTTTTTTTTTTTCCTTTCCTCGACTAAATTCTTATGAATTATAGGTGTACATTCGAAAATAAGATTTGAACGTTCCGATAAAACGTATATATATGTCTATGTGTATGTGTATGTGTATGTGAAGAAAGAACCAAGGGCAAGGAGTGAACGTGGTATTCTTGCTACTGTTTCTGCTATTGCTATTGCTTATGACGATGACGTAATGAAGTGGTTTTGATATGATAACAAATTATGCCGGTATTACGTGTCTAAACGACGATGGATAATCAAGAGATATGTATATATGTATATATATGTTTGTATATGTGTATAAGATAGAATATAATTCCATATATACATAAGTGTTCAAATAAATTCGTACATTTTTTCACTGTCAATGTTAAACAATTAATATTTACGTGTATTGTAATATTTTACTTATTCTTATTAAATACAGATTATTTTAGGATTATTCAACTTTTACAATCAATATATTAGTTTTGGTAAAAATAAATTAAAAATAATTGCAAAAAAACAAACAAAACAAAGGCATCTTTTAGTGTGAGAAAAATTTCGAATTTTTAACGAAAAAATAAAAAATCCAACGTGTTAGATTAAAACAAATATCAATTGAATACTCTACTCGTATTATTTTTTTTTTTAAATTATATTTCGCGTAGATGCAAATAGTTATGTCAATTAAATTATCATTTATATTAAATAATATTTAACTAACGATAAAATATTTTATTTCGAAGTGTTCTTCTTAAAATGTGTATTTTTTTTTAATTTTAAAAGTTGAATAATTCTAAATTAATTTCTGTTATAGAAGAATACATGAAAATCGTTTAATACGAGCAAATATAAATTATTACAAATTGAAACAGTAATAAAATAAACGTTATTTAAAAAAAAATCAATCCTTTAACTCTTTATACAATTATTTACGTAGATTACTTATTTAAACATTTATTTAATAGCTTACTTTTAATCATTTTTAATATTCGTAATAATAAATTCTGTTAAATTGAACGAATAATAAAAACCAATATAGAAAAATTCCAAAATCTAATCAGATATGTAATAATTAATATCTACATATAACAAATAAACATAATAACATAAAAAAAAGTATTATAACTAATGCTGATATAATAATCAAAGTATAAAGTGTTTTCAACAACATCGAATATGGGTTATTGCTATTCATATTTCTAATAACGTTTATGATCTCACTCGAAAATCGTTAGAGAAACCGATAAACACTATGTATATGTGTGTAAAGTGTAATCGCATACATGTATACGCATACGTGTAAAGTTTAATCAAATTACAAAAAGAGAAACCTAATTGAAATGGAATCGTTGGAATTAATCGACGACTACGACGAATCTGTGTCTGTTCCAAGCTAAAAAGAAATTCTTGCTGACAACTCGTCTCGAATTTTGCATACCTCGATAGATGATATTTTCCCTCTTCTTTTTTTTCAGAATCTAATTAATCGTACAAAATAAAATTAAAATTAGAAAAAAAAACAAGAAGAAGAAATACCAAAGGAGCGTATACGCTTCATTGAAATATAATGAAAATGACTTTTTTTTTTTAATTTCTTTTTTTTTAAATATCAATTCACGAGAGATAAGAAAAGAATTAGGATGATTTAATCATGTACCTCTCGAAAAATACGATAACGATCGAACACTCGTTTAAAGAAACAACAAAAATACTTCGATGATTTCTTTCCTACGTGAGTAAGATTATTTTCAATAATTCACACACATTTATACGATTATTAAAATCATAGTACGAGATTAGTGTTACCAAAAGAAGCAACTTTTCGATTAACCGATCAGAGATGTGTTTGGTTTTAAAAATAATAACGAACTATACGGATGGAAATTTAGAAATATACGATTAAACGTAGATGTGTGTTTACAAACATTTGTTTTCAAAATAACACGGAAAAGAAAGAGAGATGGAAAGATAAATATGTTAATGCGTATAAATTGATTATAGAAGATATAATCATTGAAATATTATTGAAAGGAATAATAAGAATAAGGACGGATCAATCAATGTTTTCCGTTGCATCTTCCGAAAGATATGCACCACGCGGTGCGTTCTCGCGTATGCGTGGCGGGCACGCGCCTGCGTGTTTCACGAATATCTCTACAATAACACAGTGAACACTAATACTATGATAAACTTAAAGAGAGAATGAGAGAATGAGAGAATGAGGAAATATTCCACGTGTTTGTGTTGCAAGGATTCGTGAACGAATGATCTGGCATCCCTGTGTGTGTGTATATATATACGTGTGTATTTGTGTAAGTAAGAAACATTATCGGTTGATTCTAACACCAAAACACGATAAAATAAAATATCATCTAAAATTAATATTAATAATAGATAACTCACCGATACTGACGATACGTATTCCCTCATCCTCCAAAAATTTCAAAGCAACAGAGACATTTTCCAATTTCTGGGATCGAAACGTGGGTCTTTGATTATGTTTGGGTAATCGTTTTTGAGATAGCACCTCGATAAGCCCGACCAATTTGAGACCGTCCGAGAGATCGCATTCTAGGTCGTCTATGTTCTTGTTGATGGCCTTGAGATGTTCGTTAGCCCATCTCGTAAAGGTGTTCTGTTGTATCCGCTTCCACTGTGCATCCTCAGCGAGTTCACGTTCAACCATCTCGCACTCTTCCTCCTCGGAGCTCTCGCACTTGACTGACTTATCATTCTGATTCATTTTATCGGCCGGTTCTCTGTTGCTGATGGTGGTGGTGATGGTGCTGGAGGTGGTGATGGTGGTGGTGATGGTGGTGGTAACTGGGCACCCTGTTAACAGGCAGTAGTCATGGTGGGGATTGGAATGCTAACGCTACCTGACTCCTTCTCATCTATACACACATGTATATCTTTGTATATGTATGTATGTTAATATACATGTATTTACTTTTGGTGTGTATCGAACAGAACAGACCTCGTTCGATGTAGTTGGAACGTCAGTTCTCCTAGATGGAATATACCGACGGTGTTTCGCGGATCAGCTGAATAAACCCCGATGAAAATCGTGTGTGCGCGCGCAATCTGTCGAGTAATCCTGGAGCTCGCTGGAATTATTTGACCCACCTCGTCTTCTCGTCTTCTTACCCTCTTCTACCACTACCTCTCTTCTATCCTATAGTACACACTTCGTTTACTATCGGAATCTTCTCTCCTGGTACAACTACCACTACGGAGACCAGTTTTCAAATAGGATGATATTAATCTTCTCTGGAACTTAAAATATTTGATTTATTGTTAGGGAATATATAGGACACACCGTATATTATTATTTGTCTATACGTGCAAGTATAAAAGCGTGCGTTTATGTGCGCGTACGCTAACTGAGGTCAGGGTTGAATTGACCGAATTATGGGTTTTTTTTTCCTTACCAATTGGAAGATTAAAAAGTTTTACTTTTCTGTATAATTGTGCTGCTACTGTTATTGCAATTTCATAACAGTTCGTGAAACATCAAAGGAAAAGAAATTTATTTTGGAAATGATTTCGATCGATTAGGATATTTAATAATTGGAATACCATTAAGGATTTAGGTCAGGGTTGAATTGACAGAATTATAAGCTTTTTTGTGTTACCAATTGGAAGGATTAGAAAATTTCAATCGTCTGCATAATTGTGTTGCTACTGTTGCAATTTCATAACAATTCGTTACACAGTTCATTAATTTATTATATTTTTAGATTAATTGTATTATTGTTTTATTCGAATCGTTAGTTGGGTGGCAAGAAAAAGAAATCACTTTGGAAATGATTCTAATCGATTAGGATATATAATAATTGGAATACCATTAGGGAATCCATGACATCAAGATGCAAATCTTGGTTTGACTTAGAATGCCCCGATCCGCTAAGGCTCAGTGCCAAGATATTTTTAGGATATGAAGATATATTAGATTTTTTTTTCTCCTCTCTCTCTCTCTCTCTCTCTCTCTCTCTCAAGGTCTAATATTACGAGCTTAAACTTTGTAATCATTCTTATTATTCGACAAAAAAAAAAAATAAAAGACAGATCAACGGTAAAACCATTTAGTTTAATCTGGATTAATATTTCTTATTAAATTAATGATACGCAATTTTAATCATGATTTATATTTAACCGTAAATTAAAATAATTGATTTTTAATTTAAGATAAATTAGTACGAAAGTATTATTCTCAATAACTTTGATCTAACTTTTATATATTTTTATATATAAAAATACATTTAAAAATAACATTGAAAAGTAATTAAATGAAAACCATAAATGTTAAATACACCTATCGTTGCATGTGAACAAATTTTCAAACGGTTAATGTTAAGAGAGTTAGAAAGTACACTTATCCAATAATAGCGTTCTTTAAAAATAGTCACGGTGATTCGTTCTTTACTTTTTTTTTTTATTTTTAACAATGGATCATTCGTGGAAACTACTGCTGAAAAATAATAATCGACGTTTTGTGGTACGAGTAAACAGAAAATCTTTCCAACGAGATACGAGAGAGAGAAGTAACAAAAATCTAACATAAATAAAACGAAAAAATATATCGAACGATAAAAAAATTTCACGCGTTGATCGTATCTGAAAGATTGGGAATAAAAATAAGAAAAAAAAAAGAAACGAACCGACAAATCTTACCGCCAAAAAATAAACGATATGATAATTCTCGCGGGAATCGTATTTAAATTTCACCATTTAAAAAGAAAGAAAGAGAAAGAGAGAGAAAAGTGTTGACAGAATGAAAAGAATGGTTCGCACGACACTTGACTCGATTAAAACATACACTTAACAAAAAATTATCATAATTATAATAATACAACTCTATTAACTTATCCGACTTTCTCTAACTCTCTTTCTCTCTATCATCATTTAAATACAAAATTTAATTAAAAAAAAAAAACCTAACACGTACATATACCGCATATAAACACACACACACAACAGACACACAGGAGTTGCACACACACACACACACACACACACACACAC
>JACGTP010000064.1:0-22269 GCA_023678845.1 Mischocyttarus mexicanus | reverse complement strand
CTCCACCACCACCACCACCACCATCACCATCACCCCTTCTTACCACTCATCTCTACCTTTTTTCGACTATCTCTTCCCCTTTCACCTAATCTTATCGTCCCTATATAAATGCGTAAGTATGTATTTATACATGTTCGAGTAAACGTAGAATGATGATTGAAGAAACAGGCGAGAAAGATAGTTCCCATCATTTTTGGATACTATTTTTTTATCCGAGTATCGTATGACTCCTTTGGTGAGAATCTCAACTGTGAAAGTAATTTATTTTTAATCAATTTTGTATTCTGTTAAAATGTTCATTTAATGTATCAAGGAATTTCTTGTATTTAATTAGGAAAACAATTTTTTTTTATTCTTTTTTGAGATTCAAAAGAAATAAAAACCTAATTGTACGAAAGAGAAGAACAAAAATATTTATCTTATATGTTTTTATTTCAATTCTTCAGCTATTATTTACAATAATTAAAATATAAATATATGCATATATTCTTTACAAATAAAAAAGGTCTTACATGTATCATTTTTTAATTTTATTGTCATATAATGTATAATAATAATAATAATAATAATTATTATTATTATTATTATTCATTCGTTCGAATTAACATTTAATTTAATTTAATATTTTCATTTAAATGAAAATAAATGAAAAGAGAAAAAACAATTTAATTTAATAATTAATTTTTATTGTTGATACGTTACTCAAAGTTTTGATACGTTGTTTATTTTGTTTTTTACTGTTTAAAGATAATTAAAAACAGCTTTGACCTATATTAACACGTATCAACTAGAATATATTGTGTATATGTGTAAGTATATTTATATAATACGTGAGTAGGTAAGATAAGGAATGTCTTTGGGTGTAGTTTTAAAACTGTTCGCCATATTTGGACTTGCTGTTGGAAACAAGTGAACGCCGAAGGTATATAACGTAAATACCTACTCTCTCATGCAAGTTTCAAACTCATCGGAGTCTTGTAAACCATACAAGGACGAAGAACGATCTTACACGGTTTTATCGGCTCGTTATTTCGTAATTACCTGCCTTTAAACTGAATCCTTTTTTTTTTTTTTATTTTTCATACACAACTATAAGATACTTTCCAATTTGGTGACATTCAGCAAATCCGGAATACGTAATCGGTACCCAAAATCAAAAAAACAAAATAATAACATAAACACACTTTTGTTATAAAAAAATAATATTAACTTTAACTTTAATTTTATTTTATTCTTACCTCTATCATTTCTTTCATTTTTTTAATTTTCCATTAGGAAGATCCCTGTTCGAAGATTTTTTTCCAATGCAACTCTTAGAAACTGCGAATAATTTAAGCGGCTTTTTTTTCCCAAAATTTAAATCGTTCGAAATTATTTGATTGGCTGAAAGTTCCGCAAATAGCCAGGAATGCGTATTCAAATTCATCGGAATGAATGATTTTTAGGATTATTATTTATCGTTCTTAATTTTATTATTATTCCTGAAAAATAAAATGATATTTCTATGATATATATAAAAAATATTTTTTATACGCGTAAATATATTTGCAAAACACTGATTCGAATATTATCTAAACATTTCGCGCTCTTTCATACGCTTCGCAAATTTATTTCTCTGAAAGCTCTGCAGATAGCGCAAAGGTGTATAAAAAATAAATTCATGATTTTTTTAACACACACACACACACACACATACGCGCGTACACGTATACGCGTTAATTATTTTACTTTTAATAAAATTTATCACATTAATAAACTTGTAAAAGAATCTTTCAAAATCCTCGTCAACATTTTCGCGACATTTAATAAATTTGTTTCTTCGAAAGTATTACAGATGGCGCAGCGAATCATATTAAACGTTCATCGTGATAAATAATTATTTTCTTGGAAATATAATATCATTCTTAATATTATTAAATCATGGAAATTAAATGATCAAACATATAATAATAATATATATATTTTTTTACAGTCATACGTATCTAATAATTATTTTATTTAAAAAAAAAAAATGGATGCTTCTATGACAAATCGATCATAAAATTAGACAAAGAAACGAATGAAAAAAAAGGGATAATAAAATAACAAATAGAAATGAATTATTCGAACAAAATTAAATAATATTCTAGTTAGTATAAAAATTGTACGAATATATGAAATCACTTCCGGTTAGTTGCAAATCGATTCAATATTGTCTCGTATTTAATATGATCCTTTGTTTCCAACTACATTTGACCAAATCGATACAGGGAATGCACCCATACACATGTACGCGTATACACACACACACGCGCGTATCGTAATTGAAACATACGAGTTGTTTTATTAAGAAAACAATACCTTCAACGTTACGAAAATGTATTATAAAAAGAATTTATCGACTTACCAGGATTAATCATTTCATATATTCCCTTATAAATAACATTTCAAATCACAGAATATTAGAAAATAGCAATAATCTATTTCTCGAAGTTTACGAACACACCGAAAACCGAAAACTGTTTTACCGACCGTTCTCGGCTGGCAACATGTTCGTTAGAAAGAGACCCATCAATTTAGTGAAATAAATTGATAGGATAGAAAGAGATATAAAACATAGACGTGACATTAGCTAAAGCGAATGAAAGTGCAAGAATTTGTAATCGGTTGTAAAGGTATAACGAATTAACAAGAATCAATATTAAGATATTTGTTGTAGGTGTGAATTACCGTATAAAAAGGTACAAGGTTTAACCTATTGTACATTTTTTTTGGTGTTCAAAACATTGAATTGATAGAAAGAAAAGAAAAAAGAAAAAAAAAAAAGAAAAAAAAAATATAGAAAGAGAGGTAGGACGGAAGAAAGAAAGGAAGGAAGGAAGGAAGGAAAGAAGGAGGGAAGGAAAGTGTGGGAGAATAATAGAAGTATTGTCATAGACGAAAGGTGAAAATAACAAAGAAAAAAGAAAATAAGGAATAAAGGAAAAAAAAATCAAAAGGTGCATAAGAGGAAGAAGAAGAAGAAGAAGAAGAAGAAGAAGCTAAAGGAAAATAGAAGATAGAAAAAGATAGAGATAAAGAAAGAAAGGGAAGATAGTTGGCGTAGAGGGCGCCATTGTAGAGTGGTCGTGCTTCTGCTGCTGGTTGGTGGTAGTTGTGCGCGCGTTCCTAGGCTCCTGTAAAATAATCGGTGAAAAAGATAAAATAATAGGTGGTAAGAATAATAGTCAGAGTTGGCCGGGTTGATAAGGACAAATCGAGGGGCATAATACGGCGATCAGTGAAGTCCGATGTCTAGTGCTGAGGTGGTGGAGAGTTCCGTTGACCCCCCAGCCAAGAAGCCACGCTTTGCTGCCACAACGGGAGGTGCCGACGACTCCACGACAATCTTAGACATGGCGAAGAACGGCTCGACGTCATCCCGGGCTCCCGCCGAAATCGACGAGAGTCTTTATTCCAGGCAGCTTTACGTCCTTGGACACGATGCCATGCGACGTATGGCTACCTCAGATGTCCTCATTTCCGGATTGGGTGGTCTTGGCGTTGAGGTAGCTAAAAATGTTATCCTTGGTGGTGTCAAATCAGTCACCTTGCACGACGATGCTGTTTGTCAACTATCTGATCTTGGATCACAATTTTATCTTACCAAAGAAGATATTGGTAAGTAATAATAGTCTGTTCCATCTCTTACTGTTCCATCACTTACCATTCCACCACTTACCGGTCCATCTCTTACCGTTCCATCTTAGATTTTGTTAACGTATAATAAATGATTTAATTAAGTCGGTTACAACTCGAATGAGAGTTCTAAAGTTATTTTTATCTAACACGGATTCCCCATTTCTAGGTAAAAATCGTGCAGCTGCCTGTTGTCAACGTCTTTCAGAACTTAACAACTATGTACCAACTTCTTATCATTGCGGACCTTTAACCGAATCTTTTATCAAGAAATTTAGAGTCGTCGTATTATCAGAGACACCGCTTTCAGGACAATTGCGTATATCTCAAATTACTCATGCCAATGACATAGCTCTCATTATTGCCGATACCCGTGGTCTATTCTCTCAGGTCTTCTGTGATTTTGGTCAATCATTCACTGTCCTAGACACCAATGGGGAACCACCTGTTAGTTCTATGATAGCTAGTGTCTCTAAGGATTCAGAAGGAGTCATTACGTGTTTAGATGATACCCGTCATGGTATGGAAGATGGCGATTATGTAACATTCTCAGAAATTCAAGGCATGAATGAGCTTAATGGTTGTGAACCTAAAAAAATCAAAGTACTTGGACCATATACTTTTAGTATCGGAGATACTTCTACTTATACAGAGTATATAAGAGGTGGAATCGTAACGCAAGTTAAAGTACCAAAAACATTGCATTTTCTACCACTGGATGAAGCTTTGAAAAAACCTGAATTCTTAGTAACCGATTATGGAAAATTCGATTATCCTAAACAGTTACATTTAGCATTTAAAGCTTTGGATCGTTATCGAGAAAGCGAAGAAAGATTGCCTAAACCATGGAATGAAGAAGATGCTGATGCATTTGTTAGTATCGCTGAAAACATTAAAAAAGAAACTGAAGATGACATCGAGATTAATACAGATTTATTGAAAACGTTTGCTAAAATCTCTGCTGGTGATTTAAATCCTATGAATGCTACGATAGGTGGTATTGTAGCTCAAGAAGTAATGAAAGCTTGTACTGGTAAATTCCATCCCATATATCAATGGTTGTATTTCGATGCAATCGAATGTCTGCCTAAAATAGAACCTAAAGAAAAAGATTGTGCTCCACTTGGTACTCGTTACGATCGGCAAATAGCTGTTTTTGGAAGACCATTCCAATCCAAGATTGGTGATTTAAAATATTTCGTTGTTGGAGCAGGTGCTATTGGTTGCGAATTATTGAAGAATTTTGCTATGATAGGAGTTGGATCAGAAAATGGTTATGTTACTGTAACAGATATGGATCTAATTGAAAAATCCAATTTAAATAGACAGTTTTTGTTCAGACCATCAGACGTGCAAACATCTAAATCATCTACAGCAGCCAGAGTTATTAAGGGAATGAATCCTGATATGAAAGTTATCGCTCATGAAAATAGAGTTTGTGCAGAAACAGAAAAGGTATACAATGATGATTTCTTCGAAGATCTTGATGGAGTTGCTAATGCTTTAGATAATGTTAATGCACGCATTTATATGGATCGTCGATGTGTCTATTATCGTAAATCTCTACTGGAATCTGGTACCTTAGGTACAAAGGGTAATACTCAAGTGGTTGTACCATTTTTAACCGAATCATATAGTTCTTCTCAAGATCCACCAGAAAAAAGTATACCAATTTGTACTTTAAAGAATTTCCCTAATGCAATAGAACATACTTTACAATGGGCTAGAGATTATTTCGAAGGTCTATTCAGACAAGCTGCAGAAAATGCAGCTCAATATATTTCAGATCCTCAATTCATAGAGAGAACTTTGAAACTGCCTGGTACTCAACCGTTAGAAGTACTAGAATCTGTTAAAACTGCATTAGTCGATGAAAGACCTAAAACATTTTCCGATTGTGTCGCATGGGCTCGTTGTCATTGGCAAGAACAATATAGTAATCAAATCAGACAATTACTATTTAATTTTCCACCTGATCAAGTAACATCCAGTGGACAATTATTTTGGTCTGGACCAAAACGTTGTCCAGATCCATTGGTCTTTGATGTTAACAATACTTTGCATATGGATTATATCATAGCTGCTGCTAATTTAAAAGCAAAGGTATATGGAATTAAAACTAATCGGGATCGCGAAGAAATTACTAAAATAGTTTCAACCGTTAAAGTACCAGAGTTTACTCCAAAGTCAGGAGTTAAAATAGCTGAGACAGATACACAGGTTCAAGTATCTAATGGAATGGGTCAAGTATCAGGCGGAAACCTCGATCACGAAAGGCTAAGTCAGTTGCAAGAAGAATTACCAAAAATTGATCAACTTAACGGATTGGTAATACATCCTCAAGATTTTGAAAAAGATGACGATTCGAATTTCCATATAGACTTCATAGTAGCTGCATCTAATTTACGCGCTACTAATTACAAAATTGCTCCCGCAGATAGGCATAAGAGTAAGCTCATAGCTGGAAAAATTATTCCAGCTATAGCCACCACTACATCCGTAGTAGCTGGATTGGTGTGTCTAGAATTATACAAATTAGCCAGAGGTGTTAGAGACTTGTCTGTTTTTAAAAATGGTTTTGTTAATCTGGCCTTACCATTCTTTGGATTCTCTGAACCTATTTCAGCACCTAAATTAAAATATTATGACACGGAATGGACATTATGGGATCGTTTCGAAGTTAAAGGAGAATTAACGTTAAAAGAATTTTTAAATTACTTCAAAAAGAATCATAATCTCGAAGTAACCATGCTATCCCAAGGTGTATGCATGTTGTATTCTTTCTTTATGCCAAAACCAAAATGCGAAGAGCGTATGGGCCTACTTATGTCAGAGGTTGTGAAGAAAGTATCTAAAAAGAAATTGGAACCTCACGTGAGAGCATTGGTATTTGAACTTTGCTGTAACGATGCAGAAGGAAACGATGTCGAGGTCCCATACGTACGTTATACCTTAGCCTGACTCCCCTTGAACATTAATCAGTAAAACAGAAGAAAAAAAAAAGAAAAAATAATGTCTACTTAATTGACTTAGCCTTAGTGATTTTTACAAATTTCTATTTTACAATGCAGATACTGGAGGTAATTGATTTTTGTCTTTGTATAAGATGTAAGGTTCTTCATAAAATAAGAATACAAGTTTATTTCTTTCGTCAGCGCTTATTGGTAGCATTTTCAGTGCTTGAATGTATCTTACTTAGACGATCCCCTACCCCCTCCTCCGTTTGATAAAACTACCACTGGTTTAAATTAACATTATTACAAATTTGGAGATCGTGCTTTTTATTGTTATATTTTTCTACTATTTTGCTACAATGTCATTCTTAAACTTTTCTTCAT
Organism: Mischocyttarus mexicanus; assembly: GCA_023678845.1. Classification (NCBI taxonomy): domain Eukaryota; kingdom Metazoa; phylum Arthropoda; class Insecta; order Hymenoptera; family Vespidae; genus Mischocyttarus; species Mischocyttarus mexicanus. Next base: position 15,274 of record JACGTP010000064.1, on the reverse strand, counting down.
TCGTATTACTCCTTTGTATAATTGGATAAATTTAAATACGTTTTCTAAGTTTCGAAAATATTATATTATCTCGCAAAGAACAAACGTTGCAGTAAACTCAACAAAAAACTAAACAAATAAATAAGTAAATTAATAAATAAAACTAGGGAAGCATTTACAATCTCATATATAAAAACAAAAGAAATAAAAATCATTCAATGCGAGTTACATATATGTGGATAATAATAATAATAATAATAATAATAATAATAAATATATGTGTTTAATATTATATGTGAGCTTGCAATTTGCCATGAAGTTTACGTGAGGAAATATTTTTCATGATTAATATTAATATTAATAATAATAATAATGTGAAACTGAAAGAATGTCTAGATATATTATCAAATTTATAGAAAAGATGATTGCGTGAAACAAAAAGGTCATCTCGTGGCTTTAAATGAAATAATATTTAAAAAAGGAAAATAATTGTTAGATTCCAAAAAAATAAAAATAAAAAGAAAAAACAAAAAAGCAAAAGAAGGGTATCATCGTGGTAAGAACATTCTTATATATTATCTGACTTTACTATTTTATATATAACAGTAAATTGTATATTATTATGCAATATATTCTTAGAGAGTGAGAGTAAGAGAGAGAGAGAGAGAGAGAGAGAGAGAAAGAAAGAAAGAAAGAAAGAAATGTCACAATTGCAATTAAATACAATTAAATAGATGTGAACGAAAAAGAAAAGAAAGGGAAAAGACAAAAAAAAAATCAATGTAGAAAATAGCAGATATTAAAAATATATCTTTTGCCTCTGTTCTTTTTAATTTTGTTTTCTGTTGAATTATAATATGCACACACCAGAGATACACACAAACACGTACACACATACACGTACACCAAGTAAACGAAAGAACGAAAGATGTGCTTATATTTTTTATTTAGTCTTCTGTTCTCTTTGTTTTATTTTTTTTCATGCTTTTATATTTCTTTCAACGTGAGAAATCACGTCAGTTATTAAAAATAATTCACAGAGCAAATAATAATAATAATAATAATAATAAAAATAAGAATGTTTAGTTTTGTTATAATGTACGATTATAGTTTAACAATGGACGATTTAATTTTTGAACGAAGCTGCATGTGATTGAGAAAAGAAGAAAAGAAAAAAAATAAAAAAAAAATAAAAGAAAAGAAAAAAAAAAAGAAAAAAAATATATATATAATAAAGAAAGGAAAAAAAAAAATATATATATATATATACTACACACGCGCATTTGAGAAAGCCTTTAAGAAGAAGAACAACAACCAACAACAACAAAAATTAAAAAAAGAAGGAAAGAAGAAAAAGAAATAAATTACATGTCACACCAAGAAGAAGAAGAAGAAGAAAAAGGATGTCAGGAAAAGGAAGATATTTTAATTTTAGAAGAATCCAGATATTTATTGTATTATTTTATCGATAAGTCGTAAAAAAATAGATGTGTTTGGATTTGAAAAAAAGAAAAAAAAAAAGAAAAAAAAAAGCATAGAAAATATAATAATGAAATAAAAATTGGACATTTGTGTTTATTTATTTGTACAATTATTATTAAAATTGTCGTTTACTTTTTTTTTTGTTAATTTTTATATGAGAGATGTTATAATTGTTCGAGAGTATAAAAATTTTAAATGATTCTAATTGTATTAACATATGACTTTTCTTGTAAGATTGTTTTTTATTTATTTTATCAAGGCCAATTAATGTCTCTATGCAACTTATACATATCTTATTATAACAATCAAAATAATTGAACATCTTATAAGATATTTGTATATACTAACGAGATAAACATATATTCTAATTTTTTGTACAATTTAAACAAAATTTATTGCATTAAATTAATTTTTATTATTAATTTCATAATTACCACCAATTTACCACCAATCAAAAAATTTGTAAGAATGTCCTCTCTTCATTGGTCCAATTTTCTTTTATTGCAAACTTTTATTTCTATTTTTTTGAAGGAAACAGTGTTTCTATTTTATTCATCAGATTCTTCTACATATCGAAATTATTACGAAAATAATATGTGTATGTGTTTATAAATAGAATTATAAAACAAAAGTATAAAATTCGTTCAGGTGTTACGTACAGTTTAACTTTTAGGTTAGGATTTCAGTTGTGCAGTTCTAAAATTGTACGACAAAAAAAAAGAGAATAAAAGTGTATGCAACTGAATAAAAAGTGTATTAATATGAGTCTCATTTTAAATGATAAGGTTTAGTTAATCTATATAAGCATATAATAATAATAATTTAAAAAAAATGAAAGTGATTGGTAAACTACTTTATGTCTCATCAAGACAATGTTTGAGTAGATACATAAGACAATCTAAGATTGTCAATACTCAAAATATTTATGCTTGTCGTACACTGAATACAACAATATCTGATGTCAATAATTGTAATGATAATAATAAAGAAAGTAAAAAATATTTGCCCAAGGATGGGTTATCCTTTAGAGATTTTTTAGCAAAAAGTGAAAGTGATGAAAACGGTAATAATGTTTCCAATGTTCCTATCGTTGAAAATGTCCCATACATTAAGAATATTAATGGTGAAAATCAAAAAGGTAAATGTGAATAAAGTGTTTGTCAATATGTGTGCCTTTTTCTACATAAAAACATATTTTTTCTATCATTTCAACTCGCCTTTTAGTCTATTTTGAAGTTCATGGTTGTGCTATGAATGTTAACGATACAGAAGTAATATGGTCGATATTAAAAAATCATGGTTATCAACTTGCTAATGATGTAAAACATGCAAATATCGTTTTGTTAGTTACTTGTGCTATCAGAGATGGTGCAGAACAGAAAATATGGAACAAGTTGTCCTATTTGTGTTATTTGAAAAAGAAATGTAAAGGAAAAGCACCTTTGAAAATTGGATTATTAGGTAAGATCAATCAAACAATTGTAGAAGTATTATGATTGTATATTTTCATTGTATCGTTTAATAGGATGTATGGCAGAACGTTTAAAACATAAAATATTAGAAAAAGAACAATTGGTAGATGTGATAGCTGGTCCTGACAGCTACAAAGATTTACCAAGACTATTGGCACAAACTGATAAAGAAACTGCCATTAATGTTATGTTATCGCTTGATGAGACTTATGCTGATATATTACCTGTTAGACTTCATTCTAATTCTCTCAGCGCATTTGTGTAACGTATCTAAAATGTTAAACTTAAATTGCACACTATTAGTTCGTTAAATATGATTTCTATTTTATATGGTTTTATCTTTACTCGTAGTTCCATAATGCGAGGATGCGACAACATGTGCACTTATTGTATAGTACCGTTTACGAGGGGAAGGGAAAGATCGAGACCAATTGATAGCATTGTTAGTGAAATTCAACATTTATCGGACGAAGGGATAAAGGAAGTTATTCTTTTAGGACAAAATGTAAATAGTTACAGGGATTTATCTCAGTCAGATTTTTATACACCATCAAATTCAGATACTAATTTAGCTAAAGGATTTAAAACGGTATATAAGAATAAAAAAGGTGGATTGAGGTTTAGTGATTTGTTAGACAAGGTATCGCAGATCAATCCTGAAATGAAGATAAGGTGATTATCTTCTGAAAGATATTTTTTTTTGTAATAGAACAATGAAAAAGAATAAAATTAACTATTCTTAGATTTACATCACCACATCCAAAAGATTTTCCGGACGAAGTACTCGAATTGATAGCAGAGAGGCCTAATATTTCTAGGCAATTACATTTACCTGCTCAAAGTGGAAATTCTGCTGTATTGGAAAGAATGAGACGTGGATATACGAGAGAAGCATACATTGATCTTGTACATCACATACGCGACATTCTCCCAGATGTAGCTTTATCTAGCGATTTTATAGTTGGTTTTTGTGGTGAGACAGAAGAAGAATTTCAAGATACTTTGTCGTTGATTGAATTAGTCAAATATAACACTGCCTTTCTATTTGCGTATAGTATGAGAGAGGTAATTTATCAATTAATCAAGATATTCGTTTATAAATATTCGTTAGAGTTTATAAATATTTGTTACACGCGTGTAGAAAACGACAGCTCATCGCAGATACAAAGATGACGTTGAAGAAAGTGTTAAAGCAGATAGACTTTGTAGAATAATAGAAGCATACAAGAAAGAGGCAGAAATATTAAATAATAAATGTATTGGTCAAAAACAGCTTGTTCTCGTGGAAGGTGTAAGTTTCTATATTTATTTTTCCTTTTCTTCTCTTTAAAGGATGTATTACGTATAATAATAGTCAAAATGATTTATTACATTGATAAGACATGTATGTACATTTATTTTTGGTAGGTGAGCAAGAAGTGCGATGAGAAACTTCAAGGAAGAAATAATAAAAATCTAAGAGTTTTACTTCCTTGTGCTACAATACCTATTGATGAACATTCAACTATTACAAGAAAAATAGAAGCCGGTGATTACGTAGTAGTGAAAATAATCAAATGTAATTATTTGACGCTAACGGGAGATCCACTTTATCACTCCTCGATCTCTGACTTTGCTTCTAATGCTGAAATAATGAAACATCAGTGTACTATTTAAATATGTCGACAATAAACAAATTGTATTGATTCAATTATTAGGAGCATTAAAAAATACAACAATATCGTATAAAATTGGATAATAAATTTCTATTACTTTATAATAGTCTAACAATTAAATCTAAGGACTACTTGTACATAGTATGACACATGTATGCACACGTTAGCGCAATAAATATTATTATTATTTATTTGTGTAGATTTTTTTTTTATGCATGGCAACGAACGAATGAATATTACATTTCTACCATACACGGGATCGAAGATTATTTTATTAATTATATCTAATGAGTATGAAACGATCGAAAACACTTATATTTGTACTCAAATTACAAACAGCTAAAACGTTACCGATATTTCTCGCTTTCTTTTTTTTATAATATAATATTTATATCAAAATATGAACACACAGGTATACATATAATATATATAATAATAATAATAATAATAAAGAAATCGTTTATAGTCGCTATTATACTACAATATCAGCACGTTGAACAATGTGTAAAAAAAAATAATGAAAGGTACGTGAACAAGTCTATAAAAAGAAACAATATAAGTAGCGTATAATTAAAAATTTTCGCTAATGACAGGTTCACAAAATTACGAGCGAGCTCGAACTTGCGTCATCTTTGGAAATTCCACGTTAACGTTTGATAAGTCTTAAACAAACAATTAAAAAGGTTAAACGAGACTCGCAGTTCCTATATTAATGACAACATTGTCTGCGCCTCTTTCATATACAGTCAAGTCATGTCCTCTTGGTTGTTCCAATAAAGCAGCCAATTGTTCTCCGCTTGGGAATGCTCCTCCTTGTGAAGGTGGTAAAATAACATCGCATTCTAATTGTCCTGTATTATAAACAAAATTTCAATACTTTACCATATAATATACATTTTGTAAACAGTATTATAGTTCTATGTATGTGATTTTAGTTTATAAAATTTACCTGAGAGAGAAGGTGAAGCACCTTTACTCGAACCGTACATACGCGTACTATAACCAGAATCATTGTGTGCATCATGCAAGAGTGGAGTAGGACTATATACAGCACTACGCGATCTGTAAGGCATTCTTGCGATGCTGTCGTAATGAACATCTTCTTGTATAACTCCTTTGTTAGAAACATTTCCTTTAAGGGCTTCTGGTTGTTCCATGTCATCCTCCCCCTCGCTACTTTCACTGTTGTTACCTACGTTCGTAACAATGAGATATCATCTTTGTTTAATGTTTGTTTAGGATGAAAAGGAACATTGTCTATCGATGATAAATATCCAACAACAGATTGATCATTTCTTAGCGAATATTTTAAATATACCTTCACCTTCACCATGCCAGGTGTTTCCTACACCACCCTGCGGTTGAATTCTTTTATTTTGAGAACACTGACTATGTTCTGGACTGGTAGGTTCGCTACTACCAGAACGTTGTCCACGCCAACCATTATGCATGCCCGGTACTTGTTGGAATCTTTTGATCATTTCGTGAACGCTACGACGACTAGGCGAAGATCTCCATTCGCCTGAATTTTCTTCACCATTTTTACGAGTTGTGTTATTTTCTTCCTGGCTAATATTCGCACTCTGTTCCTGCGATAGTGATGTCTGAGAGAAAAAAAGTAAATGATTAGAGTAAGAGAGTCAGTAATATGCGAAGTAGAAAGTGTATCAGACTTACTCGCTGTCTACGAATTTGTTGTCTAGAGCCCATAGATGGTGAAGAAGCTGCACCAAGAGGAGAACTACGATCTTGCCTGATAACACCATCGAAAGTTTCGTTCAATCTTGCTGGAACGTCGAGAACTCTCAAAGTAGACCTAGCCATACCGGACCCCGAAGGAAGATCCTTCATCGATTTACTCAGTCTAGGAATTGCAGGAATATCCAAATCATCTAGACTACCACGATAAACAGGGGTTTCACCAGGAATTTCAAAACTTCTATCCTGTGGTCTATCATCAAGTAAATCCTCGAGTGATCTAGCACGAGTAGGAGGAATTTGATCATCAACATTAGACGTTCTCGCTGGTCTTTCACTGTGTCTACCCCTTCCACCACGGGACAATCTCTGTTGAAGATGTTGGTGCCTTTCATCGCAACGTGCTCTTTCAGCTGCCACGCAACGTGTAAGCTCAGAAATCTGTCCGCGAGTTCTTCTCTCAAGATTAGCCACTTTCAAATCCAATCTTTCATGCGCTTGATCAATATGAGCTTTCAATTCCGCTTTATCTCGTTCTAATTTAGCTTCCATATGCCTGAAGAATGGTGCACAGTAACAAGTATATCCAACACCAACTGGACCTTTTCTAATATTACCAGCCAAATCCAGATAATATTGTTCACCCCTTCCTAAAGGATCCGGTGGTAATGAATCTAATCTTGGTTGGGGAAAAGCATCAGGATCCGGGTAATAATGACAACCATAAGGTGACCATTGTCTTCCCATAACAGCTTTCTCGAAATGTACTCTATGTGTTTTACCACCGCTACCTGAACTACCACCCTTGTGTTTTTTCTTTTCCTTTTTGATGGTACAACCATCCCTACTACCACTGGTACCGCTACCAGTTTTCTCCCGTTTTTTCTCATTTTTATCGCACTTAGCTGGAACAGTATCACCAGCAACACCAGCAACACCAATACAACCAACACCACTAATACTATTGCCAACATTAGCCTCGACCTTGTCGTTGGTACTCGATTCCTCGTCGCGACTTTTGCTACGGGCTCTACTCTTGCTCCTTGCCTTACCGATTATCTCGAGTATCTCCGTCAGGTTTTTGCGACGAGCTATATCCTTCGCAGTTTCGCCCTGTTTGTTTCGCAACGTCCTATCGCAACCGGCTTCGAGAAGTATCCTCGTCAATTTACGACGTCCCATAGCCGCTGCGATGTGAAGTGCCGTGTCACCGTTCTGTATTGTGTCATTTACAAAATAAAACACATTAAACTTTCTATAAAATTCGATCAAATTCTGATTAAATCGAAATTTTTATTCTAATTCCGAAAAATTATTATTACGGGGTTATTAGTTTTTCTTCACGATTCATTTTAAACATAATTATTTCATATTGTTTCTATTTATAAATTTTAATTAATATCGAATTAATTATTATTATTATTATTATTATTTGCATTTTTAGTAAAAAAGTATTAAAGACAGTATGAGTAACGAGTATTAAAAACAACGTGTACGATTTATAAGTTTCATCATTTTTGTTGTTTTTAATTAAATTGAAAATATTTTAATATAAATCATTATTTTTATATATAAAACTTACTTTATTTTGTTCAGAGACTCTGCAAAGTGCTGAAATTAAGATACGCGTAACACCTGCGTGACCGTACCGTGCGGATGTATGAAGTGGAGTGTCTCCATACTGGAAATAAAATCAAACAAAACTATACATACATACACACACACACATATATATAAAAATAGAACACAGTTAAAATTATCCTGATCTTATATATGCTAAAGGAAGAAGATAGTTGGTTGAGTCGTTAAACCGGATGAGTCCAAGCGTATGAATGTTCCCCTACGTTTAATGATCGAGATTAATGAATCTAATAAATGATTAATCGAGTATACGATTACGTGAAAATTAATGATGATAGAAGAAGATGTATGAAGAAAAAGGGACAAATAATTTATCGTGTTACCTACATTTCAGTGTTTCATCGAGAAAACTTGAACGAATTAATCAATAATTCGTTCCAAGCTTATACAAAATCTAACAATTTTATCTAAAATTAACTTATAAATAATTCATTTTAATTTTTATCAAAACCCCTACACTTTAAAAATAATAATAATAGAACAATTATAGAGAATAAATATTAACTAAAATTAAAATATCTATGTGTGTGTGTGGCAACCAATATTTGGTTGCAAAGTAAAAATTGTGCATAATATTTTAGAAAAAAAAAAGAAAATAAGAAAGGATTTTGTTTAAGAATTGTTAACAAAATACATCGTGTGACTGTCTGATTTTTGAATAAATAATAATAGTAATAATAATAATAATAATAATAACGATTTTGTTTTATAAGTTACATTGTTCTGAAGATCGGGGTTGCATCCAGCAAGAAGAAGTTCTCGACAGCTTTGGTTATGGCCATTTTGACAAGCAAGGTGAAGCGGTGCAAATCCAGCTAGATTCCTCGCGTGCAAAGGAGCACGTTGAGTCCCGAGGGCTTTTGCCAAAGCAGCAACAGTCCTGCTGTATCCTCGCCAGGAGGCTTCGTGCAAAGCCGAGTTTCCATGCTGAAACAACCATGCAAATTTATCTTATAACATTTATATACACCTTTTTTTTCTTCTCCCTTAGTTTAACACGAAACACTATCGATAAGGATCGATCTGTGTTTTTTTAAAAATAATTTTTTATTTATTTTTTTTTTAGATAATCGACCCTTTTTCTTTTAAGGAAGGGTCATCATTCTTTCTGACCCGGGGATAGAAATTATTTTTACTTTTAGTGTTGCATTGTTCCCAGTTGTTCGTGTTTATAAATTCTTCAATATGTTTATTTTAATTGATATAAAAATTATTTAAGATTTTTTAAGTTCAATACAAATATTTTTAATTACAGTTGAACAGTTGATCTAATTATACATTATTCGCGTGTTTCACTGTATTATTCAGACCCTGTGCATACACTTTTTCTAAAAGAAAAAAAAAATACAATTCTAATATATATAATTATTATAATAACTATAAAAATTTAATAGATAAGAAAAAATAATATAATTCCAGATCGTTATGTCATTAACATTAACTACGAGTAGTATAAGCTTTTTCATAAGCGTGCCCAATCAACGTAATCAGTCATAAGTTCGATCTCGAATATTTTTTATTATCAACAAATAGCAAAAAAAAAAGAGAGAAACCATGGTAGAAGTTACAGTAACATTTAAAAGGATATTAAGATAATGATAAAAGGATATACAGGGAGTTTAAAACTTCCTGGTTGAAATAGGTAACCCTGAACGTGTTAAAAGCACCAGAAGATTTATGCAAATAATAGATCCTTCGTATATCAACGTTGAAGTATAGCAATCTCCTGGTAAAATACGGCAACTGGTTTATACCTAAACTAAAATCAAGAAGGGTTTCGTTTACGAGTGCGTTGTTACCGATGCTCGAAAGGCTTACAAACATTTTCTTTATCCCTTTTTATTCCTTTTCCTTACATTCAATGGAGTGGCTGAGTTTAATCATGTACCGCTGACGTTATCAGCGTACATCATGGTCATCCATTCAGACGGTAATTTATCACGAAGTGTCTCCGTTCGTAAAACACCGGTCGTAGTTGGGTACCAACGAACCGGTTGCAGGTGAAAACGACCCATGCTGATGCTGCTGTTGCTGCTGTTGGTCATACGTGTCACCCTGGGGTTAACGATGATTCCTCTTCTCAAAGGTAAAGGAACCAACATCAAGAAACTGAGCTTCTCTTTGGTTTCTATGGCTACCGTTAAACGTAAGGATCTAATCACGCGTATCGTCAAATGTTATTTTAAAAATTACTATTTTATTACAATCTGAATTTTTTGTTCCTCCTAATACGTGTGTACAGGTTTTTATACTTGTGGTTGGTTCAGGTAATAAGAAATAACTCTGTAATTAGAAATAACTTCGATTTTGCTACTAACATTGATACTTCGAGTTTACTATGAAGTTCAACAGCAATGTTAGCTAAGGAACGTCCCTAATGACGTTTGTGACCCGTTATCATCCTCCCATCATCGATTTTTTTTGTAATCTTCCTTAGTCATTTATCAAGCGGTGTCTTTGAATAAAACTACCTTGTAATCGAACATATATGTGAATATAGTTAAGTGTGTTTATAGTTAGTGTAACTTATATTCAACAATTTCTGGTTTTATGTTACTTGATCAATTTAATAATAATTAATACTTTTTGTTTTATATTTTTCATATAATAATTTTTGATATATTCGAAAGCTTATATTTGTGTTTGAAATCCTTGTATCAATAACACCGAATCGTAGAATATAATTGTTTAAGTTAGTCAATTATTTAATAATAATTAATACTTTTAATTTTATATTTTTTGTATAATAATTTTGGATATATTCGAAATCAGTGTTTGAAATTCTTGTATCAAAAACACCGAATCTTAGGATATATAACATAAAGTGGAATAAAAATGTAAGTACATTGAGGTAAAGATAGAATCAATGATAGAAGTATCCTTTAAGCTGTCGATCTTTCACGAAGGCAATCCTTCGATGGTTAAAGATCGTTGGTAGAGTTTTCATCGAGTCTGATATCTCCTGGCACTCGTCACGATCACCATCTTCTCGTTCTACTCCTCTTTGGTTAAGAAAGTCTAATGGAGACGTGAATACTGTGAAAGGACTTCTTGGTCTCTTAGAAATACGAAGAGGATCCTTTTCCTTATCGTGGGTGTGTCTTCTTTGCTTTCAGATAAAATGTCCTGCAGTATATCACGAAACGTCTATTCAATTTAGATCAGTCAACCCTTTTTTTTTATACTAGGATTCGTTAGAATTTTTATTGATTACTATCAATTTAAGAGAAGATAGAAAAAGAAATAATGAAAGTATCGAGAAAGGGTAGGAACACGAAGAGTAAACGTAATTCTTGTTTAAAGATAGCTGGTTGGTGGTGGTGGTGGTGCATTTTATTCTGTGTGCATTTGTTCAAGGACACATGTCCTTCGTTAGCATTCGTAAAGATATTATCAATACTTAATCTATTTACTTTTCGATTATATACTTAACTCTTAGAAATTACACGAACCCTTTTATCGGGTTTTTTCTCGAGTTATCAGAAATACTGGAAAGTTTTTACATTTTATCTGATTTCAATACTAACGCAATAGATTTAGGTTTAATTATTCTATTCAGAATTTTTTAAATAGATTAAAAATTCATTTTATGATTTATTCCTTTCAATTGAAATATTATTTATATTATTATTATTAAGTTCATTACGTGTCGGTAGTTTTGAAAAATAAATTGTCAATCAAAGAATTGAATTAATTAGGTCGATACAATTTGTATTATTTTTATTATTTGATATGTAAAGATAACAAAATATTCTGTGATAATATAAATAAATAATTTCATTCTATGAGTATTCACCGTTCGAGAAGAATCAGAAAAGAAATTGATACAAAAAAATAAAATGATTGTAATATTTAAATTAATATTGCAAATATATTAAATGAAATAAAAAAAATACAATATCGAATATATTTGATAAATAAAACAGTAGAAATATTGTTGCGTATGGAAAAAAAAAAAGAAAAAAAAATTAAAAAAGGAATTTATACGATTTAACGAGAAAGTAGAAGTAACCAATTGAAAAGAGGATGAAGTTTTTGGATCCTTGACCAAGATCGAGAACGTCTTTCTCATCTTGCATGCATACTCGACGTCATTAACGGGCCCCTTTCGGAAGACGCGGCCTTACTCGGCCATGAAGATAGGGGACCAGTTCGGAAAAAATAAAACGAAGAAAGGAAAAGAGAAGAGAAAGGAAAAGAAAAGAAAATAAAACACAGAGAGAGAGAGGAAGAGGAAGAGAGTAGGAGAGTAGGAGAGTAGGAGAGTAGGAGAGTAGGAGTGAGATAGAAGGACAGGAACATCAGCAACAGCAGCAGCAACAGCAGCAGCAACAGCAACATGAACTGGTATATACCACCTTCGGTATTCCAATTGGTTGCTTTACTTTCTTTGCGGGTGCAATTTGCCGCTGGTGTCCCGCGGCGTGAAAGCACGGTCCACGTATCGGTTTCATCATACGGTGACGTCGAATATGATACTTAAGAATATCATTCAGTTATTTTTAGATCAATTAAACACAACCTTCTCTTTTTAAATATCTAATTTCTACCCTCTTTTTTATTTTACACTGGTTCAAGTATTGGGTATCTTCATACGGTAAAATCGAATATGATACTTGGAAATATTTTTTAATCAATTATTTTCTTTTTACATGGTCCACATATTTGTTTCGTCATACGGTAAAATCGAATATGATACTTAATAATATTTTTAGATCAATTAACCATTTTCTTTGACATGGTTTACGTATTTGTTTCATCATACGATAAAGTTGAACTACTCAAGAATATCATTCGGTTATTTAAATAATTTTATTCTATCGCTTGACAATCATTTGTTTTTATTAAAAATAATTTCATTTATTGTGTCAATAATTAATAATCTAATAATTCAATAAAGTGTTTGTGTATTAGTAAAAATAAAATAAATTTTATTTCAAACGTTTTACGTCAAAGTTTTACGCGATTGATTTTTATGTAATTTTATTATTGATTAAATTATTATTAATAAAAATATTTAATATATATAATTAATTGTTTTATTTAATAATAATAATTTTATTTTAAATAAAATTACAATATCAAAGTTATTATAATAATTTAACCAAATCAAATACATTTTATCGATATATTATATTTGATTGTAATAATTATTTTATCTATTTTTATTTAACATTGAAAACTATTTTATTTAAATTTCCTTCTTTGTCTTTCAAGTCAAGTCTCTGACCTTTCTTTATTTTCTTCTTCTCTTCCGTATGGACCTTTTGTCCATCTTAAGGACGACCTTTGTAAGGGCCAAGCATCGTTCGAAGCATCGTCGTGTTCCTTCGTTCTTACCACTCTCTCTTTTTCGTGATCGTATCTTCGTGAAAAAGAGAGAGAAAGAAAGAAAGAAAGAAAGGAAGGAAGAAAAAGGTAAAAGAACAAAACTACGGGATTCTTTTCTCTTTCTCCATCGTGAAGTAAATAAGTATTCACAGGATCGTGAGAGAAAGGATTCTTCGTTCTTGATCGATCATATTTATGACATGACAGTACACAAAACTGACAAGATTTTTCTTGCTATTTTTAAAAAGTAACATTTTAAATAATTCATTAAAATATTATTATAACAAAATAGGTTGTCAAGAATGAAATGGAGCAAATTTCAATTCAATTATGTGCATTTTCTTCGCTCCATTTCATACTTGATAACCTAATGCACTTAGAAAGTTTACAATTTTAAAACAAATTCACGATGCTAGATGGAGATCTAATTATTATAAACAAATACATTTAAAAGGTTAAAGATATTAATTAAGTAAATAAAATAACGAAAATGATCGTGGTCAAAGACACGGTGAAGCAACTCAAACGATTGCGAAACCAGGATTAACGCGGCCAGGAAGGTTCTGCTGTGCATTTGTGTGGGACTGGAAAGGAATCATTTATTATGAGTTGTTTTCATATGATCAAAAACTAAATTCGGGTCTCTATTGTCAACAACTGGACTCTTTGAAGTTAAGGATTGGCCAGGAACTGCTAGAATTGGCAAACAGGAGAGATGTTGTATTCCATCAGGATAATGTCAGGCCACACACGTCTATAATGATTCATCAGAAATTCCGAGAACTTGGTTAGGACGTTCTGATGCATTCATTATAAAGTCCAGACTTGGTACCAAGCGAGTACTATGTTTTTCTTACATTGTGAAACTTTCTTAGTGATAAGAAATTGGCATCGAGAGAAGATTGTCTGTTTTTCGCTAATAGGGACCTAGATTTCTATGAGAGATGTATTTTTGCGAAGCTAGCTTTAAAATGGCAACAAATGATAGAAGAAAACAATGCATATTTGGACCTAAATCAAACAATCTGAGAGTTTTCCACCAATAGGGACCAAGATTTCTATCAGAAAGGGATTATGTATGAAGGTAACTTTAATATGGCAACAAATGATAGAACAAAACAATAAACATTTGACCCAAATCAGACAATCCAAAACACCTTGAATAAAATCTTGAAGCTCACTTATAAAAGTAATGGATTTCTTTTCCTCCAAGTTAAAAAGGAGGAGGAGAAAGAGGTGGATGAGGAGGAGGAGAATAAAAACAAGAAGCTGAAGCGAAGTAATCGACGATTTGCCGTAGGTATACTACCCTCCTCTTACTCTCTTCCACGACTATCCAGTATCTTCCGATCTCTCGAAGAAGGCTCTCAAGCCGGATGCCCCGATGCAGGAGAAAGAAAAAGATCAAAAGAGTTAGAGTTACAGAGAAAAAGAGAGAAAGAGAAGGAAAGAAGAAGAGATAGAGATAGTCTTAAGAAACATCCCGAAGAAGAAATCGTTAAAGCGAGAACGACGAACCCTAAGCGCGAGTTTCTCGTCTGCGGGAGGATATCGTTTGACTCGCGAGATCATTTGTAGGCAATTACGCTCTTATCACCGCTAGGCTCACGTGTTTATTGGATGGCGATTAGGTTCACCTCCTGATCTGCACCCCTTTTACTATTTCTCTCTCACTCTCTCTTTAGCACTCATTCTCTCGCACTCATTCTCTCACACTGATTTTCTTCTTTTCTCGTATTTATCTTTCTTTCATTATCCATGTATTCATCCATCTTTATTCTAGCAATTACATTGAGGTTGAAATTAACGAGGATAGAATGATGTTACCCTAAGTTTCTTAACTAACTATCTACCTGTGTATACCCTAATCGTTCTTAGAGTTTATGTTAGTGTTATATTCGTATCGATACTTTGAAAATCCTTAGTACTCTGTTAACTCGTTTGTATTGATTGATCTTCTATAATTGTGAGTAATTAAAGTTATGGTTAGAATATTGGATTGGTGGATATAAAAAT